>PVHX01003585.1:60266-141164 GCA_004024805.1 Geosciurus inauris
GACTATGGCCTTCTCTTCCTGTACCCAACCCCTCCCCTTCCTGACCGGGTTTTCTTGAAATTCTCTAAGCACGGAATCTCCGGCGCCATTTCTCCCTACCCGCTCTGATGGACGGGGAAATGGTCCGAGGGCTCGCCTTCCAATAAAGCCTTGCCGAGTGGCTTAATTCATCTTCTCCTGGTCCTGTGAATTTTACAGTACCATGGGACTTAGGTCATCATAGAATAGAAAACAGGCCTGTGTCTGCTGGTGTTTAGCAAGTCATGGGCTTGAAGAGCAGAAGCATATGACATACACTTGTCCAAAGTGAAATAAAACCATCATCCTGGACCATGTGCAAATAACACAAGAGGATGGAAAAGAAGACAAATTGCTACCTTTCTATTACTAAGACCAAGGTTCTGGTACAATTTAAATTAAAAGTGAAATATATTTGTATACTTAATGTCTGCACAGATTAGACAGATTCCATCTTCCCATCCTGATGAGGTTGCCTAGAGAAGGATCAAGGAAGAAGACAGTGTTCACAGAACCTCCCAACAAACACACCTGCATACAGCACTAGTAATGTGCACGTAACAGCCGGCATATCTTTCCTTGAAAGGTTTAGATTGTTGAAAAGGTGTTAAAGCAATTTACAGTGGGGTTGTGTTTTTTATTTGCAGTGCAAATAAGAAAGGACTTGGGATCCAAAACCTTTCCATTGCAGAAGCAAGACATAATTTTCAGGGTAGATTAAAAAAAAAAAAAACAGAATCTGCATCTCCCTTTGAAGAATCCAGCCCTAGCTGCCAAGGAAGACAGAATAACAGAACAAATAGATTCCTGTGAGAGGATAAGCACCTTTTCAATCCTGGGAGCTTTGTCATTTTTCAAAACTAGCACATTTTTCATAGTTTGCCATGGTGATCTTCAAGTGGATAAATGGATATAGTCAGAAGCAAGTTAATTCCCATCCAGTTCCTTTTTTAAGGCTAGCAGATATCCTCAAAGAGAAGTGGCACAAAGCAATGGTACACGAAGAAAATAAAAGCACAGCCTGAAAATGAATGGATTCAGAAACCAATTAAAATAAAGCACAGCTTTAAGAGATTGCTAAAATTATTCACGTGTCGCATACTGGAAAAGCAATGGTTCCTCTCAGCCATTCTTCCTCAAATGTTTTGTTTTTGTTTCCAGAAAAAAAAACAGGTTTAATTAAATGTGCAAGATACACTCAAGTGATTCAGACTAATGCACACAGGAATTGCAAAGTCACTTAGAGGATTTTAGGAAGGATTTTGATTCACCTGGCTTTATATACTAATGGAGAAATCTGGTCTCTGGGAAGAGAGATGTGTGAGGTGTGTGAGGCTCTGTTACCACTGTCAGAGCCAGTTTCTACATTATTGAGAAACAATGGTATGAAAGCAGCAAACATTACGCAAGCCAGAAAGGAAGTTAGGTTTTATTACATTCCTTGTATGTGCCACAGTGATGCCACATGCGTTAGTTCAATTAAATCTTAAAACAACTCAAAGACCCTGAGAAGGCTAAGAATATAGTTCACTGAAACTTAATGTATCTGATAGCAAATCCAATGCCTCTTCCATTACATAAACTCTTCTCACCATGCTAATAAAGCTGCATGATTAGTAAATGCTTCTCCTGAACCTAAGATTAAAGTATCTGATAATGCACTAAAAATATTTTATCATTTTAATCCAGAAAAATACTATCTTTGAACAGCCCAGTTAGAATGGGCTTGTACAAAGTATTCAACAGGATTCAACAGCAATAGTCACAAGATGTTGACAGTATGGTTTACTAAATTTAAATACAAATGCTAATTTCAGGAAAACATGAGGTGACCTAAAGAATTATATTTATATGAGAGAAAGAGAGAGAGAGAGAGAGAGAGGGAACATAAGCAAGCATGTTTCAAATTAATGGAGGCCACTGGAGCTAGGTCATTGCCTCAAAATATTACTATCTATCTGTGATTACAAATTTGAAGGCAAATTAAAATCCTTACCTTTAAAGGGTATAAGTACACTATACATTGCATGACTATTAATGTGTTTTTTCTATAAACCATAAAAAATGATATTTTAATATATACTGTAAGTAGGCTGGACCAGCCTGTATTTTATTGGCTGTACACAATAGCACTTGTAAGTCACTTGGGGACTTAGAACAGAATTTTGAATCAGGAAATATGAGCTATCACTTGATGTTATTGTTGAGTTAGCACACAAAGTTTTTCAAGTGAATTAGTTTGTTTTGGTTTTAATTTCCCAGATTATATTAAAATTTACTTTAACATATTTTAGCCTTTGTGAACATCTAGTAAGTGAGCACACAGTACTGGTTGTTAAATGAATTCATAAAATAATGGGCTGAATTTTATTTTTTCTAGCATCTCATAATATTCTAACATTTTATTTGTTGAACATGTGCAGTCAGAAATTATTCCAGATAAAATACAAGGTTAAATGGTCTTCTCCAGAGTTCTCTGCCAAGGACACATGTCAAACTCTTCCAGTTAAACAAGCATGCTCACAAATAGGACATGAAACATGAAGAGAGAAAAAGGATAGATTTACCAGTAAGCCAACACATTGCCCTAAGACTTCCTGCTAATAACATGCTATATTTTAGAAAAGATAGTGAGCCAGAAGTCAGCAGAGAAATGGGATTTATGATCAGTTTTAACATTAAATAGTGCGATGCCTTTGGCTTCATTTATTCTCTTTGCTTCTTGGTTTCCTCAGCTGTGAGATGGACTGCAGTATTGTACAATAAGATGGACTGAAGTGTGAGGTTATAGAGATAGACTGAGAGCTGCTTAAAACGTCCAGTTGTCAGCCAAGAAGAACAGGAATCTGAGAAAAAAAATCATCATATCCAACTAAACAGAAAACCTGATCCCCAAGTAATCATATTAATGCAGCAAACAGAAGGAATTTTTTGCAATAATCTGATATTTATCCAAAAAATAAGGATAAACTTGGCTGAAAAAAAGTCAGAGTTCTCTGAGAAAAAATGTCATCCTCTAAATTCTCCTCTTAGCCTGTGTTTACTTATGCAAATCAAGGGATCAGAAAATCCCATATTTCAAGAAGCTTGGCAGAAAGAAAATATAGAATGAAATGGCAGATAAATTTAAATATTAAACAACCATTATAAAAAAGTAAGTCTGAAAGTACTTTCATTGGAAGATAACTTCTAAAATATACTATTACATTAAAAGAAAACTTCTAGAATGATGCACTGACAGCTATGTATGTTTTTACAAATATAGTGGGGTGTGTGTGTGTGATAAAAGTATTGTAAAGTTCTAGAAATTTGTCCCCACTAGGGGAGTTATTAGGATCAGATGTATTTGGGTGAATGAAGTTATGTGAGAGGGATTTCTACATTTTCTGTATATACCTTGTATTATATTGATTATATATAATGAAAACATATGTATGTTTACACTGTGCTATTTAAAATTTTTTTTTAGAGAAAGAAAGGAAAGGAAGAAAGAGAGAGGGAGGGAGGAAGGAAGGGGGAAAAAGAGTAATAGAGTCAGATATAGCTGGGATTTATACTAACCCTGCAACTTATTAGCTCTGTATATTTGAATAAGTTAATTACCTTTTCTCATCAAAGTTTTCTTATCTATGGAACAGAGACAGAAAAATAGGTACCTTACAGTGTTTTTTTAAGGATTAAAGATAATGTATGTAAAGCACCTGGAACATATTAAAATTTAATAAATTGTAATAATTACATGAAGAAGATAGAAGATATAATCTTGATTTTATTTTATGGATCAATGAAATGGATTCTTATTAGAATCCTTTATTACCTGACACAAACTTTTCTCCTCTTCCCATCTCCCCAGTTAAAAGGAAACGTGAGAACTAGAAACTGGAAAGAAAACTGAGTCAATGCAGAACAGATATTGTCCCTTCTTCCTGTAGCTACAAAGCCTTCTCCTTTAGTGTTCTGCTTATGCTGCATATTATGGAACATATTAAAACTCCAAGGGAATTTGCTCTTGAAAGCTCTGTAGTCTAATAGGACAGCAGGTGGAAGAAGTGATAAAAAGATGCATATGAACACTGGATAACCTGGGAGCCTCCTAGGGGCAGATTCCAACACCCACAGCATGCTGTACTCTTCCTCCTCATGGCCCTTCCCACCTTTCCCCTACTCTTCCTTCCAGATGAACCTAGCATGGAAGGAGAGAGACTGCTATCTCTGGCAGCTGGTCCCGCAATGAATCTTAGCCAAACCATCAAGATGGAGCCACGGAAAATCCCTTTCAATTTTTGAGGCAGTTCTGACAAGAAAAGCAAATGCATCACTGTTTACAGCAAAGTGAAGAGTCAGAGGATCCCTGTATCCTGCAAACTGTTGTCACGTGGGTCAGAAGAAGGATAAGGAGGCAAGGGAAAAATGGTTGAAATGTATGGGTATTTTTGCTTTGAGTTTTGAAAACCAACAAATGAAAATGATTTAGAGACCCTCTACTTAATCACAGGGGATGATCCACTATCTATAATGGCAAAACCCCTCCAGAACTCATCTTCCTGGTTAGGATGATGCCCACAGAAGCATTTTTCAAGTTTCTCATGAGTATGACTTACTCAGGGTCATCTGCCTTTAAAGACAATTCAATCTATGTCAAGGAGCATATTCTGTGCAAGCAGAATATGGGCTGGCTTTTGGCTCTATATATTCCTTTGGAATAATATTCTTATGCATAACTGTGTGCAGCAGTCCTAAAGTGTCACTTAATCTAGGGTGTGTACTGTCTTCCTCCATCTTGTCATGTATATTCATGCCTTTCCTTCTTTTAGCTCAAAACTGGACATTTTCTCAATGCCCAACCCAATAATGACTTGAGAAAATATTAATTGCCTATTGGTGTATCCTGTGATCAGCCCTGTGAGTGAGGCATTATTATGGTCCATTTTTTCCAAGGGAGAAAAACTAGTGAGAACTATTCAAGTTACTTATCCAAGGTCACACAGAATAACAGAATCAAGATCTGAAACAGGTTTATACAGCTCAGGATCCCAATTTTTAACACCACATTCTAGGTACTTTGTTTTGATAAAGTGTGATTAACATTCAAGATATTTAAAGAAAAATAAAGTAAGATTTCAGTTATATATTTGAATAAATCGAGGAGTCCCTATAGTGTTTTCCTTAATGACTATAGTAATTTATTTGTCTTCCCACCAATAATATGCAAGGGTTCCATTTTCTCTACAATCTTACCAATACTTTAGTTTTTTTGATAACAGTCATTCTTCCTGGGGTGGAATGATGTCTTACTGTTGTTTTGATTTGCATTTCCCTGATGATTGGTAGCACTGGCCATTTGTAGATCTTTTTTTGAAAAATGTTTATTTAGATGTCTTGCTTATTTAAAAAATTTTTGTTTCCTCTAAAGTTTTCAAAGTTCTCTATGCATTCTGGCTATCAACCCCTTTGTCTGATATGTATGAGTAGTTCCACATCTCGGTGTATATTCCAATGAAATGAAATCAGTATGTTGAAGAAATACCTGCACTCCTGTGTTCTTTGCCACACTATTTATAATAGCTAAGAAACAAAGATTTTGTGTTCATTGATTCATAAATGGAAAGTATGTTCCATATACAAAATGGAGGACTATTTAGCTATAAAAAATGATATCCTGTTGTGAGTGATAATTTGTATAGAACTGGAGATAAATATGTTAAATAAAATAAAGCATGCACAGAAGATAAGTACCATGTTGTCTCATTCATATGTAGAATCTTAAAAAGTTGATCTCATGCAAGTTGAGAGTAGAATGGAAATAACCTGAGGCTGGGGAGTATAAGAGGAAGGAATGGACAGGAAGAAGTTGGTATGGCTTCTAAGATACTGTGAGATAGGAGCAAGAAGTTCTGGTGTGCTACAGCACAGTAGGTTGACTATAGGTGACAATAGTGAACTGTACATTCCACCCTAGAAGAAAATATTTTGAAAGTGGTTGCCATAAAGAAATGATAAATGTTTGATGAGAGATGAATAACTTGATTTAGGCATTATACCATGTACACACGTATCAAAATATCACATTGTGCTCTATTAATATGTAGAAATTTTATGGTTTTATGCATCAGTTAAAATAAATATAATGAATTTTTAAAAGTAATTTAAAAAACTGTATAGAAGACTGAATAGTTCTTAAGCCATCCAATAAAGGGACTGCTGATCCCATGTTAACAATAGATGTATATTTTATGTTTTTATCCTTCAATTGGCATTTTAGGCAGGTGGGGGAAAACTTTGAACAAACTTCTTCTTTAAGTCAGTTAGGTAAAATTTAAACTATTAACTTTCTAGTATTTTTAAATATCATATAATTGATGGGAATAAGAACATTTGTATACCCTAATACACATAATTTTTTAAAGGCAAAACAAAAAATAAAAAGAAGTACTGTGAATTGCCCAAATAAGTCCTTCTCAGAAGTAATATGATTACATATAGACATTGTATAGATACTAAAAGGAATTTCTATAGACCTTCTCAGTGATGGAGACAATTTGCACTAGTTTTTGGTACAGAATTCAAGTAATTTTCTCTGCTATCTGAGACTATCAGTGAAATCGACTTCCAGCTCCCAAGTTCTTTAGTCCCTCAATTAATACTTCTGAGTGTCAACATCTTTGCCCCCACTCTGGTTAAGATTGAAATATACCCTCCATGTGGCTTGCTTTTTAACTCCAGATACAGAAAAAAATATGAGACTATAAAATAAAGTCCTTGAATTGAAGAAAACTGTCTTCTACACCTGCACTCTTTATCAAGACCAACTCCAACACTGAAATATTGAATAAACTATTGGGATATGAAGAAAATAGCCTCAAAAAAGTTTTAAAAGCCTGATTTCCAGCCTAAGATCAAAAGGCTCACTCAGCAAGAATATAGTCAGGCTGCTAGGACTCTACTTTAAAGTAATTCTCCATCTGGTCTGCTTTTGAAAGATTAGCAAATTAATCACATGGAAGTGTAAAATGTACAGAAAGTACAAAGCTGCTCAAAGAAAAACAGGCATGCAAAAACTACTTTCAACACAAAATAAAAAGCAAAAAGAATGAAGGTAACTATAGGCAAGTCCATACCCTAAACACTGTGGAAAACCTTGAAAGGTAGAGGGTATTTTGTCGTGGGGCAATAATGAGTGAATATAGATGCAGCAGCCATTATCTATTTGCCAAATATTTTCGGTTTTCCACCCTCCTATGCATGTGGTAGGACTGTACTTTTATTACTGTATAGTTGGTAGAGCTAGATTGGGCTAATGAATTCTGCTCAGGGCTACTTTCTAGAGAATTTGACAGTGACAGAATTTGGAAAAGCTCACATTTTACTCTAGCCAAGGACTAACATTTTCAACCTGAGCAGATTCATCCTTCTGAGTCTGTGTGAGACCACAATGAGCAGGGCCTCACTGCCAAAGCAAGATGGTCATGTAGATGTGGATAAGAAATACATTCAGTTATTTAAGTCAATTGAGATTTTGGTGTTTGCAACTTCAGCATAGCCTAGTCTAACCTAAGTGAAAAATATTTAACCAGATCAAAACAACTATGAAAACTGAACATTTGAGATCACTGGTGGCTTCAATAGTTATTAGAAATACGATACAGAATCTCAATAAACACAATGGAGCACAATAAAAAGCAAGATAAAAAAAATGGAAGATGAACCATGGGAGCATAATTTGTGAAAAAGTAAAAAGTTACTGGAAAAAGTAAAAGTAGGTTGTATTAGTTGGGGTTCTCTAGAGAAACAATATATGTTATATATATGATCCATATACATAATGTATATGTACATATATATTTACATTTAGAATTAAATTTACTATAAGGAATATTTTCACACAATTTTGGGGTCCCAAAGTCTGCCACTTGCCAGATGAAGATTTGGGAAAGCTGATGATGTAATTTTCAGTCCAAGTCCAAAAGCCTGAAAACCAAGAATACCCACATGTAAACACGGAGACTTCCTGTAGGCTATGTTTTTAGTCTGTAGTTAAGGTCATAAACACTCCGATTCAGAGTGTATGATTCAGGGTATGTCCTTGGGGTCATAAACATTTGCTTATGAGCATGTACCCACTGATGTAAACTGTTGGCAATGTGCTTTTGTCTGCCTGGATATGAAAAAGGCCTGTGGAAAAGATGGGGGGGGGGCGCAAAATGTTACCGATTCAGGGGTAAAGCTAGAGCTGGGAGCCAGGTAGGGTCTATTGCTAGCTCTGAATAAAGCATGTCTACTAATCCAACTGTATCTTGCATCTTCTTCCATCCGCTGGGATCCACAGTCTGTTTCCTCGATCTGAGCTTCCACCCAAGGCCATTTAATCCCCAGTCCATAGGTAGATGAACACCAATACAAATGTAGTTCATCACAAGCAGACAATTTCCCCCAAGACTTTTGTTCTGTTCAGGCCCTCATGAATTGAGTGAGATGGACCCTCATTGAGGAGGACCCTTTGGTTTACTTGGTCCAAGACTTCAAATGCTAATTTTTTCTAGAATCACCCTCCTAAAGGAGTACAGAATAGTTACCTAAATATTTGGGAATCCTGTGGCCTAGTGAAGTTGATACATAAAATTAACCATCAAGAAGAAATATAACTAGAGTAGTTTTTTCAAACATAAAATTGAAGAATTTGGAAAAAAGTGTCTTTTCATATAACAAGGGAAATTTTTAAAATTATTTAAAAGCACATAGCTTACTAGAGTTATAATTAATGAACCAATCAAAATGAAATATCCAAGACAGGATTAAAATAAATCAATAAAACAGACAAATTAAAACATTTTAAACAATTTAAACAGCACAAAGCAGAATAATAATTGTTTAATTATCATGCTTCTGTTTCATGCAATGCCACGTATTCACTAAAATTACTATTTTGAAGATTAGGTTAAAACAGGGTAAAATATGTACCACACAGTGTAAAACTGAAAAAATAAAATGGAATCCAGAAATTTGTTTCCATAGAAACACAACTCTATATAAATTTTGCTTTTTAAATAGGCAAGAAAGTGCAAGGCAACAAAACAAACATTGTCTTGTTAGGGCTATGGAATTAGAGATTACAATAATATTTATTATAACAATAAATTCTACTAGGTATTTAAGTTAATGTACAAAGATAAAAATGTATAAAGAACTTCTTTATTTCTTGAAGACTTGATTTAAATGAGAGATTTATATATGATGATTCATACTTAAGCAATATTTTATAAAACTCAAAATCTCATAAGAAATTATTCCCAACTTTCTTCCTGTAAGAGACTTACATGATTGTTGTCATTTTTTCTGAATTAGAGAAATATAAATACAGACACTTTTATTATAAAATCAATTGTGTTTGAAAAAAATGTTTATTTTAATCATTTTGTGGTATTTCTGCTATCAATTAATTATAATTAATCCAATCTATGATAATTTTTTCCTTGCAAAGTGTCCTAATGCTTTTTAACTATGAGTATTAGCTGTTGATGGTGGTGCTACATCTCACCATATCAGAACTGTTCCTTATTTCAGACTAAAGCTTATTATTGATGTAAGATGAGATCCCAAGGGCATCAGAAAATGAGATAATAGCTCCTCGATCTTTTGATTCTGAGATCTACAAGATCTCTATGCTACTTTAGTGATAAAAGGTTTTGGGGTAAAATATTAAACTTTAGCTATACAAATAATGAATTTAATTGGAATCATATTCCTATGCACTAAATATGTTACTATAACTATAAGTGATGATATTCTTAATGGTATCGAGCACACAAATCCAGTGTTGGCAAGAGACAAAGATAAAAATGTCTTGTTATAATAGCTATAGCAGATTGTTAAGACTCCTGGATATACCTCAAGATAAATTACTGACTTCAAAAGAAGTCTAAGTGTCTCCTATGTTCATGACATTCATGACATAATGTTATGCACATTCAACATAATGTCACTTTCATTCAAAAAATTATGAATAAATACATAATAAATAATACAATAATAATACATAATAGTAAAAATACAATAAATAAATCATGTAGATGGATGGAAATATACTAAGATTTAAATGTTACCGCAAAGGGGTTTTTACTTTCTTCTTCATATATTTCACTAGTTTTTTGTAATATCTAGAAAAGCATGAATTGCTTTTGTGAAAAATATTAAAGTTTGGCTATACAAATAGTGAATTTAGAAAAGAAAATGGAGTTGGTATTAGTCCTCGTTTGTAGAATTTATTTTATGTAATTCCTTGTTGTTTTTTGAGATGCCAGGGACAAACCCAGGGTCAAGTGCAAGCTAGGTAAGGACTCTACCACTGAGCTACATCTCCCTTCCCTGAGGAAATTTTATATATATATATATATATACACACATACATATATTTAATATTTATATTAATGTTTATATATATTAAATAGTATATTTATATAATATTTAGGTTAAATATATAAATTTAAATATTAAATATCATATTTATATTTATATAGTATTTATATTAAATAAATATAAATATTTCTTATTCAGGAGTGTGGGACCAGTCTTTCTAAACAAGTCAATTTTTTATGTTAAAATACTTTATCAGTATCAAAACCCCTATTGCATCTAATGGTATAAAGTGTTTGGCATTTCCTTGTATCAAAAGAATGCTGGAGAGCAAAATCACATACATGGAATCCCTCATCAAATTCTGTTCTTAGCAAAGCTGCTTCTTTCAGGAATGCTGCACAATTACACTGTCAGGGCTTTCTGCCTCCTGCAGTCATTTTCAAGGACTTAGTATTTACTATGACTTCTTTCCCCTGTGAATATGGAAAATTCATTTCAGATTGTAGTCTATCATTCTCAGTGATTTTAATGAATTATGAAAGTCTGATCTTATAAGACTCTTCCACCCACATCTTCCCTGGGTTCCCCTCACTTTGCATTCTCATTGCCTCTGGGTCTGAAGTTTCATTCATTTGAAAACTATTCTTGGAAAGATCTCCCCTCCTCCAGCTGTTAATCTGTCATTAATGGACCATAAGTCATTCAGATATACTGCACTATTATGCACCCTCAACAGAGTGGAAAAATCATTTGCTTTACTGTCAATGTAAAAACTTTTATCTTCTTTGACAGTTTTATTTAGAAAATCTCAGCTTTATTTTAATTTGAATCTAATGATGGTTTTCAGAAAATGATTTGAGTAAGTAAAAGTTTAGTGCAATGACAGCTGTCATGATTTCTGTGGTGGTTTCTCTTAAGGAGTATTTATTGAAAAGATGCATTTCAAATACTGTGCCTCATTTTTGGCATAGTGGATAAAAGTTAATTATTCAGAGCTGATAATTCAGTAGTATTTACCCAGTAGGGAATTTGAAGGAGTGGGGCCCATTTGTTTTATCTTCTCTTTCATTCCTAGCCACTATTTCCTTGAGCAAAACTCAAATTCACAGAAATCCCCATGGCTCTTGAACTTTTCATAATTGTTGATCGTCCTAACAAGGTAAAATGGCTCGCTCATTTTCTAATAATAAAAATAATGACATGAAATGAATTCAGAATGCAGTGGACCAATAAAATGGCTTCTTTTGTTCCACTATTACTATGAACTACTGTGTTGAAATCAAGGGTAGAGGTATTTATAACAATTCAAGACCACATTACTTTGGAAGTGCATTAACAGGATTAAACACAATTATGGCTCACTAAATTTTCAAACTCATTTTCATTTAGTGGAGGAATATTAACCACATCTGACTTTGCAAGTCTGTTTGGTTCTTAGTGGTTAAAAAGCAGAGATCCATACACAAAGCCCAAACACTAGCTGTTCATTTGACTATCAATAATTTTGCTTTGTAATAATGTCCCTCGTATAAGTAAGAGCATTATATTGAGAATTGAGGAATCAAAGCCATGACATCTGCATGCTTTCAGTCTTCAAAGATCTACAAATAAGCAATCTGGAAAATTTATCACTGTACAACTGCTAAATTAATAACACTAAATGATTTTAAGACTGCATTACTGTTCCCAAGGAATAGCTTCCTAAGGTTAGCTCAGGAATGAACATTTGGTACAAAATTTGAGGTGGAATTTTTCTCTCAAGCCCTTTCTTCATTTCAGAATTACGATGCTAGAAAATGAATTATAAGTTAAACACAAGTCATAGGAGCAGTTCTTTTATTTGTTCTGTTTGCTTGGCCGGATGGGATTGGCAGTTGGTAATTGCTGCCTGGGAACCTTGAAGAGAGCCTCACAAAGGAGCATCTTCAGATGTTCTGGAAAGATTTGTCTTAAACGATCACTTGTAGAGGTGCATCTTCTCTGGGGGAGCTGACATGTTCCAATAAAAGATGACTACACATTAAGTTCTATAGTTTTGCAGTGTAATTATTAGTAGTCAAATGAAAAGGGCAAAAGTTCTTTTTTCTTTGCTCTTTCCACGTTGCATCTTTATGGTGAGTTCCTCAGACTTCACTGAGGAAAACACATTAGTGAGAGAGGATTATGCTCCTCATTCTACCCTGATCATTTTCAAGTGAACAGTTCAAATAAAACGTTGAAGTTTCCTACCTCTGAATATGCTTCCATCTAAAGATCTAAAGGTCTATAGTTTATAAGCTCTGGCTGAGTAATTTAGGAAGGATGGTAAACACAGCTTCATAATATTTTAAGCCATGCTTTCTAGAGAACATTAGCTTTTATCCACACTAGAAATCTTGTAACACCTTCCTGGATTGCTTCATTGTGTTTAAAAAAACAAACAAATATAGATTTACAAATGGTATAAAGCACATTAATTTCAGAGTAGTTAAGAAAAGACAATTCACTACTAAGTAGAAAATTATACATTGAACTACCATCAAATTCTTGTAGCTAAAGATTTTGTTAATTGACATAAGTGGAAGTTTGCTCAATAAACTAATGGGCTGGCTGGTATTCCGTCAGAATAGTCCTAGAATAAAGATGCTTTGATGGCTATTATGATTTTATGTATTTTTGTTCAATTGCTTTCTGTCTCTTGGGTTGAGTGTGGGTAATTTATTATGGCACCCAGTGTTTCTCTGACTCTGGAAGAATGGGTTCTCTAGTCAGTGCTCTGGACTTCCCTAGCAGACACTGATAGAATGAGAGGAAGCGGGGAGAATCTTTTCCCCATGCATAGGCATGTTGATGTCACTGGGCTGGTCCACACCAGACATCCCAATAGATACACAAGTTCCCCAACTGGGCATTTCTGGGGTCAGAGCAGTAGACTAAAAATGAGAGATCCTTGTCACACATCCAGTCATCCCACATTTACATGAACAGCAATCTCAAACAATCAGACTACTGTGATTCCTTCTGGGGGTACATTTTAATGTTTCTCAGGGGTCCCGAGAGCCTGCTTAAATACTTACAGATTTTTTTTCAAGTCCCATTTGACAGTGTTTGTGATTTTTCAGAATTATTTTTCCAGTTTGGTTAATGAGAACTCTGATTTAGAATTTATTCAGCCTTAAAGAGACGGCTCAGCTGTTCATTGCCAATGCATGTATTGTTGAAAACCACCAAAAGAAACACCTTTAAATAGATTGTTTTTAATGTATATATAGAACTTCTTAGAATAATCTCTTTGAGGTATTACAATATCCATTGTAGTCCTCTGCTCTATTCTGAAGGACATTTTCTTTTCTCACATCAGACAAAGTAGAGAAATAAAATAAGAATTATTACAATATATTGAGCTAACACTATATATAAACTATCTAATTTAATTATGATAAAAAGTGTATGACACTACTTTTTATCTCAACTTCACATGTCAAGAAACTGAATTTCAAAAGAAACATTTGAACTGAAATCTGCATGACTCCCAAACCTGGGCTTTTAAGCAATTTACTCCATGAGGTTTTCATACAAAGAAATAACCCCCTAAATGACCATACTATTCCATCTCTTCCTCCATAAGCTCTCTCCACGCCAGGTGGCAAGTACAGCACTTTTGTTTTCTTTTTCAATTTGCTCCTTAAATGGGTGATAACTATATAGTAATTAAGATCATGGTGCTTGGGGTTTGGCTCAACCTCCGTGTTAATTCCAGCTCTTTCTCTTACAGGCTCTGATCTAGGGAAAATTACTAAGTTTTTGTATGCATCTGTTTCCTGGTCTATAAAAAGGGAATGTCGATTCTTACATAAGAACTTTTTTTTTCTTTTTTTGGTTTTCTTTTTCTTCCCCCCACATATTTTTATTGGTGCATTATATTTGTACATATTAATGGGATTTATTGTTACATATTCACACGTACATACCATACACTATTATTTGGCCAATATTACTCCCCAGCATTCCCTACCCACTACCTCTTACTCCTGGGTCCCTTTCCTCTCCTGATCTCTCTTTGATTTTTAGGAGACCCACCCACACCTTTGTTTTCCTTTTTCCTCTCTAGCTTCTGCATACGAAAGAAGACATACAACTCTTAACTTTCTGAGTTTGATTTCTTTCACTTAATATGATGATCTCTATTTCCATCCATTTTCCTGCAAATGGCATAATTTCGTTTTTCTTTATGTCTGAATAAAGCTCTATTGCGTATATATGCCACATTTTCTTTGCCCACTCACCTGGTGATGGACACCTAGGGTGATTCCCTAGTTTAGCTATTGTGAATTGTGCTTCTATAAATGTGGGTATGCATTTATCACTGTAGTCACATGATTTTAATTCTACATAAGGGTTGTCTTAAGGACTAGTTAAAATAGTGTATACAAAGCATTTAGCACCATGCTTTCAAGGTGATAAACCCTGGCTGCAGTGTAGCCAATTTTGCTACTATTATATAATTTTGAATGTTAGTATATCTTATGGCTCCAATATCACCCTTTTTCTATTGTCACTATATTTGCTGTGTACCCTGTGTCTAATCTGGAACACAAAGCTGCATTCTAAGCCTTCATCTCTTGGTGCCAGCAGGGTAACTCTCCGTGGCTGGACAAAGGCATTCAAATTCAATATGTCCAGAACTGGATCAGTACATCTGAACCAATTGCATGGTCCATCTGTCTAAAGGACCAAGTCCTAGAAGTCATTTAAGACTCCTCACCATCTTCCACCTCCATCCTTGAGCAGTCACAGAATTCCTTGTCTCCTATTGTTCACTTGATCAGTGGCCACACCCTTGGGTCAGGGTCCAGACTTCTCTATTCTTTATTGGTTTCTGCTGACTGAGGTTCCTGCCTCTATACTCACCTCTACCCCCCACTTTTTTTTTTTAACTCTGCCACAAAACAGAGACAGAAGAGACAGAATAATTGTACTTACTTCATTCTACCATTCCTTCTTCTACTGGCTCTCTATTTTATATTGTAGGATCTTTTCTGGATTTTGTGGTATGTACAAAAAAATTTCACTGGGAGCCCTAGAAGAAAGTACTAGAACTTTTTTAAAAATTACTTTATTATTTCTAAAAATATTTTGGTGTATACTAATAATGCTTATATTTTGTAATATATGTGATATAGTAATAAAAGAGCACACACGTGTCAACTTGACCTAAGCTATAGTACACAGACATTTGATCAATTATAACTGGATACTCTGTGAAGGTACTTTTAAGGTGAGATTAACATCCAGATGAGTAGATTTTGGGTAAAGTAGATTTCCCTCAATAACATGAGTGGGCCTCATTTGTTCAGTTGAATTCCTTGAGAAAAAAGTTTGATCTCCCATGAAGAGTAGGTATTCTTCCAGGAAACTGCTCTTGGGTTTGAGCTGCAACATCAACTTGTCCTGAGTCTCCAGTCTGCCAACTTCCTATAAACTTTAGACTTCCTAGCCCTATAGTCATGTGAGCTAATTCCTTAAAATATCTCTCAGTCTTCCTCTCTGTGAAATATGTCCATCCCATTGGTTCCTCTTTGCAGCAGACCCCTATTACAAAGTGTTATTTATAAATACATGTAATGAAAGTTTAGAAAACCTTTTTGTTCAAAAGTTTAAAAAAGAAAATTGATATGTTTAAGAATTTTACTTATTGCTTCCAAATCTAAAATATTTGGAGACTAATGCTGCATACGATGAAATCTAAACTCCTTAGTGCAAAGGCCCTTTATGATCCAGCACTTGCGTTACTCCCTTGTCTCGTGTGTCCCCATGACACCACGCATGCACGGATCATTGTCTTTTCAATGTGTTTTGGTTCTCTGAATACAAGATTCTTAAATGTCTTTGCATGTGCTATAATTTTACATGTGCCCACAATTCTACTAGTGCATTGTCATTTTGGACTCAACTCATGTGTCCCTTCTTCTAAGAAACCATTTAGATGCTGTGGATATATTTAGGTTATCCTTCCTCTCTGCCTTGATACTGCCTTCTAAACACCTAATTTACGTCAGTTATCCTATTGCTTTGTATTTGACATGTCTTCTTCACTAGACTGTGATATTGTTAGGAAGAGATGGTTTCTTTGCTTGCTTTTTTAATTCCAAAATTACACACAGCAGACAACAAATACCTGGTGAATTGAATCACATGGATGCATTACTGTATAAAATGCTTCCAAATTCTTGATTTTGCATAGAAGAGATTGTTAAGCTGAGATATTCACATTCTGCTAATCCAAAACCTTCAGATTACATATGAGAATAATTAAGACCCAGACTGATAACTTGCCCCCAAATACAAAGCCAGAAAGCAGAGCCAGAAGGATAATATAGTTTGTTTTCTATATTGTCCAGAATTTCTTCTATTTCTCCATTTGGTTAAGTGGTGTATATTTGAAGGACACATACATTTTTAAAACCTTGGTCTCTGAATATTGGCAGTTTTCTTAAATGCAAGCACAGTGTGTGTTATGGTTTGAATCTGGAATGTCTCCCTGAGGCTCATGTATTAAAAGACTTGGTTCCAATATCCAGAGATGGGGCTTTTAGGAAATAATTGGATCATTAGGGTTTTGATCTCTTCAGTGGATTAACCCATTTGGTGGAATAATAGTTTGAGTGGATTATTAGAAGTAGGTCAATGGGGGTCTTCCCTGAAAGGGTTTATTTTGTCCCAGACCATTTCCTCTCTCTCTCTCCTTCCCAGTTGCCATGAGGTAAGCAGCTTCTCTCCACCATGTCCTTCCACAATGTTGTCCTGGCTTATCTCAGGCCCTGAACAAGGACTGAACTTCTGAAACCTTGATCCAAAATAAACCTTTCCTCCTCCAAGTGATTTATGTCAGGTATTTTGGTCACAGCGGCAAAATGCCAACTAACACAGTATGGAATATGTAATCAAACATACATTCAATACTCAGGAGAAAATCTTAAAAATTGAACTGTGATATCATTCACCACCAGAGAAGTAGATGTTGGAATTTCTTACCTTATACTCCCAAAGGGAAAGAAGCTTTTAGACAAATTGATATTTTTGGCTGTAGTCTTGTATAATTTCTGTTTTCACCATTACTGTTTTGAATTAGAAGACAAATCATATAGAAACGTTAAGTGAATGCCCAGCAATAAGTTCTGTTTACCTAACTCCAAAGCAAATTTTGACCCATCATTTAATTGAGTATTCACTTATTCATTCATTTTTTCACAGAACCTCAACTAATACTGTATTTCAGGCCATTATCAAACCATTTAGAATGGAAATAGCCAATAACGTTTTGGATTCTTCTATAAGGTTGTTTTGCTTGATTCTGAAATAATCATGCCCAGAGATAAACTCATGTCCTTCCCTCCAATATGAGGCTTCCCCGCCAGGTTGTGTTTGTTGTTTTGAGGACTTCCTCAGCTCAGTTCTGGTCATTGGCACCTGTTCTTTCTAAGGGAGTCAACATGTGCCTGAACAAATTTAATTAACTCCTTTTTTTCCTTCCATCCTTTCAGTAGAGACTATCCTTCATAATAATTTTTCTAGCTCATAGAAAAGTGGGAACATTATTCTCTCAGATTTTTAAGGAAATTTTGGAATTAGCCTGTTTCCCCAACAAGACGAGATCTCTACCCCAGGCCCTCTCACACTTCCTTGTACGCTGCCCCTCACCTTTCTCTAGTCTAAAGTGGCATGACCCTGTGAGTTCTGTTGGTGGCAGTCTCTTTATGACTCAGTTATAGGCCGAGTCCCCCAGCCTATGTTACTTAGCATGGAAACTTCTACTTTTTCTGACCAATGCTTCATCTCTCTACCCACCTCTTCCACTGAGTTTCCTTAGAACTTGAGGGAGAAATTGCTAATGTGATTGTTCAGAGCTTAGGCCTTGTTGAAGATACCTTATTAGGAGCATGGTTTTCGTCTTCTAAAGGTTAGTGTTTATTTGAAGCACTCTCTTTTGTGTTTATTTCTCCCAAACAATAAGGATGCTTAAGCAGGACATGGATTTTTGAGGTAGACCTGGCTAGTTATATCTAGCTGTTTTCTCTTCCAACTAATAAAAACATGGTCAATTAAGGCTGGGTATACTCTTCAGGCAGAACCACCCCAGTTAGAAACAGGAGGTAATCATTAGTCTTCCTTTTAGCTAAATTATAACTCGGTTTTATAGGCATTCTATATTTTGAATTTTGGCCACTGATTTAGCTTTTATACACACAATTTTTCAAATTTGATGAAAAATGTTAAAAAGGAAATTCAAGAAGCTAAAGAAAAACCACTTTGAGTTAATTGAAAATAAAGCACACAAGAGAATCAAATTTCTGAAATTCAATTATATAAGAGAAAATCTAAAAAATAGCAAGAAGAAAGAAAAGACACATTGCATATAAGGGGACAGTAATTCAAATGAAGGCTGAACTTTTGTAGGAAACCATGGAGGCCAAGATAGATCATGGAATAACAGTTAAAGTGCTGAATGAAAAGAAAGCCTGTTAACCTGGAATGCTATATCCAGTAAAAGTATTCCTCAGCTCCAAAGGCAAAGTCAACTTGTTTGTAGACAAATAAAAGCTGAGAGGTTCTGTGGATAGAATGTGAATGTTACAAGAAAAAGAATGTTAAAAGGAATGTGTCAGGTGGAAGTAAAAATACAGTAGATGGCAATTTAGGATCTGCAAAAAGACGGGTTCAGTGTTGGAAATGGTACACGTGGGAGTAAAAATTATATATATTTTAAAACTTTTTATTTTTAAAAAGAGAACAAACATCTTAAAGAAAAAATGCTATGCACTGCAGCTTTAAATACACACAAAAGAAACTTACGCAAAAGAAAATCACAAAGAAAGGTGGAGTAGAGTTGTTATAGAGTTTATAAGTTACATTTGAAGGGGTATTACATGAAGATGTAATATATGTTCTGTGAATATTATATGAAGATGTAATATAATAAATATGTTATAAATAATAGAGAAAACACACACAATAGGCAAAACAAAGAGGTACAATAAATATATCAATTAAGGAATGAAATGGAATACTGAAAAACGCTGTTAATGCAAAAAAAAAATAAAAGCTATAAAAGAAGGGACATAGCAAAGAATAGATGTACAAATAGAAAACCAACAGGAAAACTGTAGGCTTAAACTAATCAGATCAACAATTACATTAAATGTAAGTGGATTAGTGGCTCTTCTGAAATGAATGAATAGTCCCTAAAGCTTAATACCCTATCATGAATTGCAACTAGTTCTATGAGAAATTTTAAACAAACAAAACAGTGAAGGCAAAAAAGAGCTAATGTATGGTTTGGATCTTCAATGTTCCCCTAGAACTCATGTGTTGAATGCTTGGTCCCCACCTGATGGTGCCATTGGGAGTGGTGGATACTTTAGGAGGTGAAGCTATTGGAGGAAGTAAGTCATTAGAGCATATCCTTGAAGAATATGTTGGAACCCTGACCCCCTCTTCTCCCTCTTTGCTTCCTTGTTACCATGAGAGGAGAAGCTTTGCTCCACCATGAACCCAAAGCAACTGGGCCAATCAACACTGGATGGAAATCATGGACCAAACTAAATCTTTTCTCATTTTAAATTTATTTTCTCTAGTACTTCGTTAACAGTGATGAAAAGCTGACTAACACTATTAACAAAAAAAATATCCAGAATCTGGAAGGACATAGACATTTGGAAAAAAGACAACAGCACAAGTCAAGGGACTGGATTTTATGTCTTTTATCCTGAGGGTGGGTGAAACTTGGCATTGTGTGAAATGACTGAATTTTTAACTGAAAAATTTACAACCTTTCTAATTAGACCAGAATTTGGAAAAATTATAGTGTGTCCTGATACAGACAGAGAAAGAGAGTGGGATCCCTTTTTCATAAGGAAAAAGAGAATTTATTACCAGGACATCTGCACTATAAGAAATGCTAAGGAAGTTTTTCATGATGAAGTAAAATAATACCAAATGAACACTCAGATCTTCAGAAAAGAATTGATATTGCTAAAAATGATAAAAAATCTGGGTAGATACAAAAAGACTGTATCTTTTAATTTTCATTTTTAAAAATACTTAGGACTTTTTAAAGCAAAAATTATACCATTATGTTGTATATAATAGAATTGGATATAAAGCATATGGGAACTATAATGTAATAGAATCGGAAGAAGTAAATGGGTCTATAATTTGCAAGTTTATACATTTCTCAAGACTTTGTACAATATTTACTCTAAGTAAAGGATATGTATTGAAATTCTTAGAATACTCATGAAAATTAAAGAAAAGAGGTATAAATGAAAAGCCAATAAGTTAACATTACTTTCCAAAAATGTAAGTAGGCTGAATACCCATATATAAGACAGATTATCAAAAAGGATAAAAAAGCTAACCACGATTTTTTCTGCCTATAAGAGTAACACTAAATATAAGAGTAACATTAAATATAAATACAGATTTTTTTTAAAATAACTACACAAAGACAAGGTATTCATTAAAGGACAGAGTTTTTTTCTTTTTTTAAAATTGGTTCTTTTTAGTTATACATGACAGTAGAATCCATTTTGACATAATTCTGTAAGTTTGGAATGTATCTTGTTCTAATTCTGACACCAGTACCTCTCCTTTCCTTCCTTCTTCCATTCCTTGCTCTCTTCCATCTGTTGATCTTTCTGTCATTTACTCATAGCTATTTTTTAAATTAATTTCCTGTGGATGCACACGTTGATGAGATACACTGTTGTATATTCATATATGTACATAGGAAAGTTATGTCTGATTCATTCCGTTGGTTTTCCTTTTCCTATCCCCACTTCCTTCCCTTTATGCCCCTTGTCTAATCCACTGAACTTCCATTCTCCTCCCCTACTTATTGTGGATTAGCTTCCATATATCAGAAAAAACATTCCACCTTTGTTTTTTTTTTGTGATTGTTTTATTTCACTTAGCATAATAGTCTCCAGATCTAAAAGGATACAAAGTCTTAATTAGAGAGGAGGAATAAATTCTTGAGGTCTCTTGTACAGCATGATTACTATAGATAATGTGTTAGATGTTTGAAAACTATTGAGAAAATAGATTTTAAATCTTCTCATCATAAAAAAATGACAAATATGTGAGGTAATGTATATATATTAATTATCTTGATTTAATCATTCCATAATGTATACATATGTCAAATATCATATTGTATCCCATAAATAAATGTTATTATTTGCCAATTATAAATAAATATATAACTCTTAAAAAATAAAAATAAATAAAAGTAGAGAAAAAATACAGAATCTCATGCATATACTAATTATAAGACAGGCAGAGTAGTTACATTAATATATCAGAGAGAGCAGAGAGATAATGAAAAATATTTCATAATGATAAAAGGAACAGATCATCAAGAAGTCTCAACAATAATATATACATATGTACCTAATAGTAGAGTTTCAAAATAATTGGAGAAAATATTGGCAGAAATGAAAGAAGAAACTGATGAACCCATAGTTATGGTAGGAAATTTCAAAACTTCTCTCTCAGTAAGAGAAACCTGCTTAGAAAATATCAGAAATAATACAATTTGAAAACCTATCAATTTGACTGATTTGATTAAATATTTATACAGCACTTCGTCTAAAGGTCTGCAACATACTAATTCTTTCAAATGCACACCAAACATTTGCAAAAGCCGGACATGTCCTGGGTCATTTAAAAAGCCTCATTTTCGAAGATTGCCATCACATTGAGCATGGTTATGAACCACTGTAGTATTAAGGTAGAAACCAACAAAAACATGTAGAAAAGCCTCAAATATTTGAAAATCAAGTTACCCATGTGTAAGCCATCCATTCATGTAAGAAAATCCCTAAGAAAAATATAATAATAATATAAGGTGAATGAAACGACAAAAGATTATAGTTCTTGGGATGCAGTTAAACACTGCTCAGAGGAAAATTTATACATGTTTATATTATAAAGCAAGTGTAGTTTAAAATTAATGGTTAAATTTCCAACATAAGAAAATGAAAGAAGAAAATCAAATTCAAACTAAATTAAGTAGAATAGCTGGGTGTAATCCCAGGACCTCAGGAATTCTGAGGCAGGAGGATCACAAGTTCAAGGCTAGCCTCTGCAATTTAGAGAGGCCCTGAGCAACTTAGTAAGAGCCTGTCTCAAAATAAAAAATAAAATTTAAAAAAGGGCTGGCAATATAGATCAGTGGTAAAGTTCTCCTGGGTTTAATCCCCAATACATACAAAACAAAACAAACAAACAAACAAAAACAGTAGAACAATGAAAATAATAAAGGAGCAGAAAATAATGAAATAGAAACAGATAAACAGAGAAAATTAAAGAAACCAAATGTGGTTCTTTGAAAAGATTGTTAAAATTGGTAAGTTCCTTCATTACTTCTTATTATTGATCAAGAAAAAAAGAAAGAATACACAAATTACCAATACCAAGAATGAAAGTAGAGGAAGCAAGTATAGATCTTATAAGTATTAAAAGGACAAAAAGAAATATTAAGGATAATTTGGGTCAATAACTTCAATAATTTTGATGACATAGACAAATTCCTGGGTGAAAAATATTAAAGTGAATATAGAAATTTGAATCATCTAATATCTACTAATGACTATATAATTAGTAATTCAAAGTGTTCTTAAAAACAAAATCCCAAGGTTAGATGGAGTCACACGGATTCTACCAACAATTTCAATGAGAAATAATATAAATCATTTTTAAACTCACTCACAAAATAGAATACTAACAACTCATTTAGTAAAATCAGCATAACTGTGATATTTAAACACCTTAATGGATAAAGATGTTATGATAAAATAAACCTGAATTTTATTTCTTTTTTGTGAGTGGGGTGGGGTACCAGAGATTGAACTCAGGGGCACTCAAACACTGAGCCACATCCCCAGCCTTATTTTATCTTTTATTTAGAGACAGAGTCTCACTAAGTTGCTTAGTGCCTTACTTTTGCTGAGGCTGTATTTGAACTCATGATTCTCCTGCCTCAGCCTCCTGAGTCACTGGGATTACAGGCATGTGCCACTGTGCCTGGCTGATTTTATTTCTTCATAAGCAAAAACCTTTATAAAAAATAATAGCAGCACAAACACCAGTGGGGTTTATCTTGTTGATGTAATTCAACTTTCCAAAGTTAAAGGAAATCAGAGCTTTAACAGAATAATTCAGAACAATGCAAAAAATATCTAAACACCTCAATAAATGCATAAAATAATCTCAGAAGATCCAAAACTCATTTTGAATCAAACCTGTTTCTAAACTAGGAAGAGAAAAGAACATCTTCACAATGATGAAGAGAATCTCAGAAAAAGGTAGTGGGAACATTATACCAGTGAATGATTGAACGCTTGTCCCCTACTATAGCAAATAAAAGCAGGATGCCCACATTTGCCCCCACCACGCTGCATGATAATTGGAGGCTTGGCCAGTGCAACAAGGCTAGAAAAAGAAATGGAAACCATACAGATTAAACAAAGAAGTAAAGCTGTTTTAATTATAGAAAATATGACAGTATATAGTATCTAGAGAAAATCCTTAAGCAATCCACAAAACAGCTATAATAGATAATAATTAGGTTTAACAAAATTATACCATACACGTTCAGTTTATTTCCATATCATAGCACTGAAAAAATTGGAAATCAAAAATTAAAAAATAGATAGTATTTACATTCATGTTTAAAAATTTGAAATGCGTATAAAGTGTGTACAGTGAAAACTACAAAACACAGTTAAGAGAAATTAAAGAATACATAAATAAATGGAAATACAGCATGCTTATTATGCTTTGGAAAATCTAGAATTGTAAATATGTCAAATCTACTCAAATTGAGCCATAGTGTCAATGCAATCCTAATCAAAATCTTACCTATTTTTTTTGATTTTATAATTTATGTGCAATTACAAGGACTAAGATTTTTTTTTTTAGTCTTGCAAAAGCAAACAACAACAACAACAACAAAATTTGGGTTCTTCTAAGTGATATGAAGACATTGTAGAGCTACTATAGTCAAAAAAGTAGGCTATTGATGTAAAAATTAGATGTATCAATGGAGTAGAACAAAGAATCCAGAAATAAACTCACTTTCATCTTGAAGTAACTTTTAGCTAAAGCTCCAATTCATTGCAGGGGAGAACAGAAGCATCTTTCAACACATGGTTCTAAGATAGTAGTGAAATGGAGGAGAAACAACCTGGCCTCATACCCCACCCCATATATAAAATGTAGCTAGAAATGGATCTGAGGACTAAAACTAAATAGTTTTCAGAAGAAAACAATGAATAATACCTTCAATACCTAGAGATGCACAAGTATTTCTTAGGACATAAAAAACAATAACCATAAAAGAAAAATTGTTGCATCATCAAAATTAAATACTCATGCTATTCAAAAGACCCTGTTCAGCAAAGAAATAGATGGTCAAGAAGCTATTGAAAATATTTATAACGTATATATCTGACAAAAGACTTTTATCTCAAACCTACGAAATTCCTACAACTCAAACATAAAGAAACTAGTCATGTCAAAATACGAGCAGCAAGTATGGTACTATCTGTTCATGGTTTACTACTTGTAAAAGATGGAGAACCCTTTCAAACAGAGGGAATATTAAACACTTGAGGAACTGAAAATAAAACATTTCAATACTAAGAAAAACATATCTAATAAAACATTTCAACACTAAAAAAAATATAAGCAACATATCTGTGGTTGCCTTTAGGGGAAGACGGTGCACTTCTTTACTGGGAAGGGGCACTAGGAATTTTCTGGGATTAAAAATGTCCTATTTCTCAATCTGGGTGTGGGCTACGCTGGTGTACGTTCTTGTCAGAGCTCACGAAATGGTCTTTTTGTGCGTATTACACCTGAAAGGGAAAAAGGTATTAATTTAATTCCCAAATTTGTTACAATACTAATTCTGCCATTATTTCTTCTTTTGTATCATGAAAATTTGTAATCACAAGTCAAATAGTTCATTTTAATACAAATCAGCTTTTTTAAAAAAAATCATCAATATGACAATAAGTGGTTTAATTTAGAAAGTTGATTTGCTGTAGGATGTGTGGGAAACAAAACTGTCCTCTGAGCTCACTTTATGGTAAATACTATTTTGCTGTGGTTAATGGAAGTGCTTTCTTCTCATTTAAAAAGTGAAAGAATATACACCCATTAATTTTTCACTTGCTAATGTAATAATAAGGTAGCATTTTAAGATGATGAAAAATGATTCTTCAGGCAACATGATGTAGCAAAAAGAATGATGGCCTAAGCAGCTCTGTACTTTGTAACTGTGCATTGAACCCTGAAGTCCCCAGCACCTCTGGCCTTCCCCTCTCTCATCTGCTAAATGGAGTGATGGAACTGAATGACCTCTAAGGTCCTTTCTGCATCTAACATTCTGTGAGCTAGATCCATTCCTCGATCTATGACCATAAGTGTCCTCTATTTTGACATTTTAATATGTCATGGCACTGGTGCTTATACTCATTCATTCTGTTACTATTCAAACTTCAAATTCAGGAAGCTAATCTTAAGAATATCAAAAATATCAATTAGTTTTAGTTGATATTTAAGATGCTATTAGCACATTATTTGTTAGTAAGGGCACATAGAGAGTGAATCATTCCCACTCTGATTCCAGAAGCATAGTATGTATTACAATAACATAAATCATATTAATGTGAATGTAAGATTAATTTCAAAAGAGACAAATTGCATGCTTTCCTTAGTATTTACATATTGGATGTTTTGAATGTATTTCTTATTCATGGTAATAACATTAATTACAATAAATTTGCTTTATATTCATGTAGATGTCACACACTCCCAGCATTGGCATTTATAAAATATGAATAAATGGCCACTAGCCTTTTACTCTTACATTTCAGATGTAGTTACTCAAATGAATAGTCACAAAATTAACAAGCTATATAACTAAGGAAAGAAATCTGATAGCTGCATTTTATTGATTTTTGTCACAGCATCAAAATATATAATTTCTTACCTCTGGCATTTACTTAGTAATTTCATGTAATGAATTATTTATTGACAGCCAGTGGCCTAACTGGAAATTACTTTGATCTGGGTTTAGCACTTGAGGAAGCTGGTTTAAAGGGACTGAATATTCAGGGAAACCAACATTCCCATTAAAACAGTCTGGCTCTATGTTTATTTCCCTTTATCACCACTAAACATTATTAGAGGCATTGTGATACAATGGAAAGAATTAAAATCAAAGAATCAAAACACCAGGAAACTGGAGTTCAGATCTGTTGTACCTCTTAAAGTTCCCTCATTTAAAGCAAGTTCCGGAACCTTTCTAGATCCATAAAATGTAGGTAAGATTCAAACGTGCTTCCATTTGGAAAGATACCTGGAATCCTTAGAAGCCACCAAGCAATATCAGTTATATTGATTTGCATCCTGTGTCTTCAGTCTAACTCCTACTGTGCTTCCGTTCACAATTTCTCTATTAGATGAAAAACCCTTCCTCTATTGCATTCTCTAGGTTCATTTGTTCTCTCTCCAGTCCAGTCTTATATATCCATACTCTTGTCCTCTAGGTTCCCAGATCCTTAACAGGATCATTACTGGGAGCAAGCCTTCCTTCCTTTCTCAGTCTCTTTCTGAAGCATCTTGGCTGCCTGGGAAACTTTGCTCTTTCGTAATGGCATTAAACCCTTCAAGATGCTACTGAGGAAGATTTTTTCTTCTCCAGCTCTCATTACCATGAATGGACCAAGGAATCAGTTTGCTTTCTGGAATTCTTCACTTGACTCAATTTCCCAAGTAACTCCTGATATCACGGTCTTGCTAAAAGTTCCTTATTCATTTCTTATGACTAGATGATAAAATCCAAAGTTATTTCATGGGCTTTAATGGCCTCTATTAATCTTTCTAATCTTAATCACTACTTGCAGACCTTTATTTTAGTCAAACTGCACTGTTGCTTCTGTTTCCCTCTGTCCGAATGTCACAGTCTAATCTCTTTCCAAAGCATTTTGAATCTGTACCTCTCATGGTCAGCACGCCTTTCCTCTGCACTGAGATGCATGAATTTTTCTGCCCACATGTGCCTAGATTGCAGGACATATATGTGACTCAACTGTGGATTATTAAAAAAAAAAACACAATTGTTTGTAGGAAACATTTTCTTCTATGTGTGAATGAAGAAGAATTTTTGTCTTATTAAAATATTCTTTCCATGAACTTTGCTGAAAGAAAATTTGCTTCAGAAAACAGAAATTTATTATTACAGAAAGAAAAGAAAGAAAAGGAAAGTAAAAAGAAACCCAGTGGAACTAAATTTGACAACAAGTGTTAATTTATTATAGCAGTAAAAGGACTTTTCAAGTACTTAGGAGCTGGAAATTAGCAGGACTGAGGGGATGGACTATAACCAAATCTTGGTTCACTATGGGAAGACTGGAAAATCAGTTCTCTCCATTTTGCCTGTATGATTTTTATAGGTGTCTGATAGCCTGGATTTCTCTCTCTCTATCTCTCTCTCTCTCAGCTGAACCTTTTGCTCTTCAACCCATATTACAGACCTTGGCTACAATGACTTTAGAATTTTCACTTTTCCTATTAAAGATTATCTATTATGCAATTTTATGCAATTTAAAATCTCTAAGTTATAATTTCATGTTCCCAGGGAAGGACTCTACCTGGCATAGACAACTGACCATCTTTAAGCTGTCGTCTTTGATTAGACAACAGAGTCATATTACTAGATTTTTCATGGAGGAAATACTCCTTTTCCAAAATGCACATGCCTGTGCACCAAGGCTTCCTGTTTGTCCAGGGATATCTATAATCATTTGTATCTTTGGGAAGCAGTAGCTCCATCAGAGAACTAGAGGGTGGCACAGGCCACCTAATATATGCCCATGTCAGTGGCTAGATATTTGAAGCAATCTGCAGATTATAAAGAATCATAAACTGCTATTCTCTCTCTAGTTTTGTATAGCTGCTAGTACTTCAAAAATATTTTAAATACTGTCCATTTGCATCCAGATGGGTTAATGCAATCATTGGAACCATCACTATTGAAGGGCTTGAGTCAGAGTTAATAGCTTTGGATAAAAACCTATGAAATCATTTTAACTCCTTGACACCATTTATCTTTGAAATTGGCAAAAGATCACTTTTGTCACCAAATCAGTTCCTGAAATAGCTTTTCATCTTAAAATGAAGGCAGAGTCATCTAGAAAATATAAGGAATCATTTTTTTTTTTTATTTCCGTGAGCTAGAGGACAACTGATTCGACCTAGATTCCAAGTGTTTAAAGAGGAAGATTAATTATTCTATTGTAAATACAAGTTATTTTGACCACTAAGTGTCAGTTGTGTTGAAAGCAAGATTAGAAATTGTTTTTATCCGTCAATCTGTCTGATCCCCTTTTCTGACAACAAGATCATGAGAGGTGACATGATCAAAGGGTCCAAATGTCAAAAGAGGGGGCAGGTGCTTTTTACACAAGGAGGAGAAATGAGGTAGGAAACTGATAGGCTGTTCAGGAGATTGTTTCCTGGAGCTGGTAGAAATCAAAGGAAGTAGGACAAGTCTCAGTTGGAATTAGGTGAAGGCCTAGAGCTGAGGCAGGGACACAGTATTGACAATGAGTGAACCTGGAGGGGCAGGGAGCTATGTAATGAGGGAGTCAGAGAACAAGGGGTAGGGTAATGAAGGTAGTGGTCTGTAGAAAACTCAAGCATACTCATATTGGCCATTCACTTCGTTTATGCAGTGACGAAGAAACTAACCAAGGTAACCAATTACCTTGGTTAATTAGGATTATTTTAATGGTCTAGACGAGTAGATATGAAAACTTACCCATTTGTAGGTCTTTCAATGTTGCATGCTGATGTTTTAGAGGTAGAGGGGCATGAAGTGCAAGAACAGAGAGAAAAAAGAATAGAGAAAATTGGGCATCGGCCCTCTGGCCTTTTCCCTGTGCCTCCCGGGAGTGAGGGCAGCACGATAGAAATCCCACTTTTGTACTTTCTTGTTATGATAGGCCACAAGTGATAAAGGGAAGGTTGTTGACAGTTATACAAAATTGTAATATCTAAACCCCTGTTTAGCCATTTATATCAGTGAGCAATGTATTCACCTGCAATAACTGGAACTCTCATCGAACACAAATTCCAGTGCAGCGAAACCTGGTTGGTGACACTTCAGGGATGCCATCTGGGAACGAGGCTTTTACTTCCTTCCTCTCAGCTTCCACCTCATGCTGGTCTCCTGATGGTTTCAAATTGGCTGCTATGCCTTGGGGTTATGTTTGCATTCCAGTCAGAAAAAAAAACTAAGAAAAGATTAAAGGTGAATCTGTGACGATCCTAAATAGAGTAGGATGCTGTTAATTATCAAAAGAGAATAAAATTTGAGGGAGTAGCTAATGATATTTGCTGTACCCTTCACTTGATCAATTAAACCTGCATATTATATGTGTGTGTGTATCACCCACAGTTCATGGTAAACTGGGAAAAGAAATAGTGAAAAGCTCATAACCAGATAACCAGTTGGACACTGGGAGTGACAGTGGCTGGTTGAGCACACTTGGTCTCGATGTAATTTTTCAAAGCCAAGTGAGTGAGATATGTTATATTATTGGTAGTTTACACAGTGCTCGTGAGCCTTGTAAGCCTCTATCGCTTGACCCTCTACATGTGAGTGTTGAGTAAAGAAGAGAGCAGAGATGGACAGGAAACACAGAGGTTCTGGAAGCTGTCTTTCCATTTTGCTATGTGAGGAAGTGGTGAACAGGAAGCTGTGCTGCTTGGAAAATGCCAAATTATGAAGGTCTACACATGTGGTGTTAAGTGGTTTTGATTTCTTCATAGAAATTGAGAACTTGTGAAGGATTTTAAGGAGTAGAATACAGGAAGAGCCACAAGGATTCTGAAGAAAAAGGCAAGTTGATGATGAAAAGCATCTCCTTTCATTTATTTATTTATTGTGCATTGATGTACTAGCTTTGAAGACATGTGAGTTTAGAGTGAAAACTTAAATACCCCCCAAAAACCTTGTTCTTACCACATTAGACTCCACAGACACAATTTATAAATGAGAAATTCTTTTACTATATGAAAGTAGTTTTTCTTTATAACCTTTCTTTATAACCTGAATTTAAAGTGTTCTTTGCCTTCTCTGTTTAAAGAAAAAAATATCTCAGATGGACATTCATTAGTATCCAACATAAAGTAATTTTCTATTAGGTTCAGAATTAGGGGACAAATTTAGGAGAAAAACCACGGACCAGAAAAATCTCTGCCCTACCAGCTGCTTGAATTTACGTTAAACCCTAGCACCGAGTCGGATTTGGGGCCCACTCTTTATATTAAGGGATGTGTTACTTTCTGTTCCAGACAACCTGGACCAACTACTCTGCTGGGAACAAAATTTACTCTTATATTTGAAATCGCCCAAACAGCAGGTGTTGACACAAAAAAGGCATATTGTTTTTCTCTCCTGAAGAAGCAAAGGCCTAGATCTTTACACCATGCCAGGATCCATAAAAAGGATCGAATATGGGTATTGAGAAAGCCAACATCTCAATGTAGGTATCTTGTCTGGAGACAGAAACCAAACACACTACTGTCACTTGAATTTTTATTTAAGAACAGAGTACACAAAACTTTATTTAGCTTATGTTGTTTAACTCTGGTGTTTGAAAAGATGTATAATCACCTAGGAAGCTGTGACACTTACCTGGAAGATACCACACTGAAAATAAAAAAAATGTTCAATTTGACAGAGTTAGGTTTTTAATTTGCCCTTTTACATTACAAGCAATGTTAATGCAAGAACTTATTCTCTGGGACCCAGAGTTTCATCTATAAAATGGAATCAATTTTTATTTTTGCCTCTATTGAAGAATTTCTTCGTTTTTTTCAAGGAAGATGCCGCTTAATGTTTGAAGCTGTTCAAAGTGAGAGCAGAGAAGGTGATTTCCTTAACAATAAAATCTAAAAAGTTTCATGGATTCCTTTGGATTTCCCAACTGAAATACCCACTGCAATAGTTATAAAGTACTTCAAATTCCAAGCAACAGGAGATGTGTGGGGAGACCTGGAAGGTGGTGCTGAGGAGCAAATAGCTTTAATGTCTTTTGCTACAATGTTATTATTTTTGGATCAGGTACATACCAATTAGCAACTTACTGTGGACTTACTGACAACCAGATAAAGGAAATAAGCATACCTTGGGAAGGTGAAGTACCAGGAAACAGAATGGTATTGATGAGGTTACTGAAGGAACAAGACGGGAACCTTTCACCTTTGGACAATGAGACACGTGTTTGCTTTCAATTTTATTAGATTCAAAGTAAAAATAGCATTTTTTAAAAAAAAAATAGCATTCTCTGTTTGAAGATTATTCTGCACTATGCTATTCTCACCAAGATGGCAATTTTCACTGCCTCATTGAAAATTCTGTGAAATTTGTCTAAACTATAGGAAACCAATAGCAAGAAAGGATTTTGCTGGAATTAGTGAACACATTTGTTTGTTTGTCCTAGCAATATTTCTCCTAGAAGTGCTAGACAGCCATGATGGGTCTGTAGGCTTTTGTTGGGAAAAAGAAGACAAACTGTTTGGAATTGTATCGTTAAGTGTAGTAACTTTGCAATGAGACAAGGACAGCTCATTTCCTGCTGGTGCTTCTGAGACCCAGGAGAGTCCATTTGGAAGCAATGGGGCAACAGGAGCAGACTTCCAGGGCATACTTCCCTCACTCTAGTGAGACCTCCTCCAGGAAATGAAACGGGACCCACAGTTATGTTATGAAGAGCTTTATTATAAGACTAGCATGAATGGAAACTAACCAAAAGAAATGCTGGAAATAGCTTAAATGTCAAAATATTTAATTTTGAAATGTGAGTTCTTAGATTGAGAATTATGGCACCTGAAGTCTTTAAAACATTGTTTATTTGCAAAGATAATATTATTAAAGTGAGCTTATACATCAACCTTACAACTTGTTAACATTCCTTTCATGGTGTAAGTGCTGCTTTTTGGATATTACCATACTACTACTACTGCTAATAATAATAACAATAATAATTATAGTAATAGCCAGTAAAGTGTGTGTGTGTGTGTGTGTGTGTGTGTGTGTGTGTGTAGGAAGGCAAGTAAGGAGGCAGAGCAAGCCAGTGTGTGAGAACAGAGGATGGAGTATCTGACTGTGGAGATGAAATGATACATATTTATTCTTTCAGGAATTTGAATGGCAAGAGGTCCACAACTTAACACTCCTTATCTAATTTATGTATAATTAAGTTAAAGATAAAATTCTATAACATCCATATAGAACAAATAGAAAAAGTCACCATTATAGCAATTAAAGCTCACTTACCTAAACCAGATTTTCTTTTTTGCAACTGTATGTCTAAGTATTATTATGGAGAAGCTATTCAGAAAAATCAGAATTTTTTTGACAAAGGTCACAGTCAAGCATCTTATCTTGAGGCAATTTGATCTTCATGGTCAAGGCAAGAGAAAAAAATCATCAACAGCACAATGACTTTATTGAAAAACATAGAGGAGGTTAATAAAAATATTTTAGATCTCCTATTTGCAGTGAAGCCAAAGGATAATTTCATTCTGAACTCTAAAAATAAGTAATGTTTAAATATGGCTTTTGTAAAACTTGGAGATAACCATAAATGGATTAGTAATAGGATATTATGTCATTTTAAATTTAAACGTTCTTCTTTAGGCCATTTCGATGGCAGTGTTTTTCTATTACAGCTAAAGCTAGACACAACCTGTTCAGAGAATTCTTTTAATTTGAATTTTCTTATAATGCACTTAAAACTGAACATAAATTTAAAGGTGTTTCAATTTGTAGAATATTTAATTATATATTTTTAAAAAGTTCACAATATGGTGTTAAGGACAGAATCAGACAATAAATATGACAAACAGTCATATTTAAAATTGGTTACAGCCTATTAAAAGTATGGTTGTAAATGTTGCCCCCACACATAAACATGCATTTAAAAATGCCTATTTATTGATCATAAGATTGAAGATTTTAAAATTTTTTTCCCTTTGGATATTTAAGTTTTTTTCAATGTCTATATATTTCTTTTATAATCAGAAAAATGAATTATCAAATTGAGGAAGTTGTGTTGATTTATAATCCATATATTTACAGAATTTTAAATAATTCAGAAAAAAAGGTGCTCGCTATTTTGTTACCACATTACATGAAAAAAGTTATATGGATATACTTTAATTCTGGAGGATATTGTTGGAAAAAATATAGATTAAACACAGTAAGTATATGCCTTATACACCATCATTATTAAAACTTTTTGTTCAAATAACCCCTGAAAGAACAACAGAAACTACCCACTAACACATTTTTAATGGATTTAAAAATGTTTTATCACTAAAATTGTAAATCGCAGGAAATACAATTTCCAGTGTTTTGTAAGTGACATTTAAAAAAATTGTTGCATCACATTTAAAATTATATCCAATATTATTCAAATAGAATAGGATAAATCAAATCCAATTGCTTTGAGCATTATCCATTTCAAAATAGAAACAGCTCTGCTTTCTGAGGCAGAAATTTCTCATCATTCTTTATTCTCCTTGAGCTTATATGTCCATTTCATTTTTCACATGTAAGTTTTTTGTGGCATTTTATTCTCTAAAGTTTTTACCAGTTTCCCTTTCATAATCTCTGCAACAACAAACAAAATAATTGTAAATTTTGATACAAGAATGCTTTAATTTACCACTGAACATAGACTTTAAATGTTAGAAATTTTTACTTCAAGATTAATTTATCATAATGTTTATTAGTATACAATGATCAAAAAATCCAAATAATATAAAAATTGATTATTAATAAAAATATCAAATATAGTTATTAGAAATGTACATTTTAATGAAATATACATATCTTATTATGCATGATTATTACTTTTTAATGAATAAATGAGACCACTTTTAGAAAAATTCTAATCACATTTCTTTTTTTTATAAATTAAGATATTAAAAATATTGTTCATGTTAAGGAGACAAATAAGTAGGGATGGAAGAGTTTTACTATGCAGTATTAGTCACTTGTTTGAACTTATTCTGAATTATATGTCAATAAATGTGAAGTGGTCTACATCAAAACAATATTTAATGATCTATATGTTGAAAATTAAGTTAAATCCTCCATTGATTTTGTTGGAAAGGAAATATGGAAACTGCTCTACTTATAAAGACATTTGTTACTCATTCAGTATAGTGCTTCACTTTCTTAGTATCTGGGAACAACAAATACACTTTTTAAAGACTTATTGCCCGGCATGGTGGTGCAGACCTATAATCCCAACGGGTTAGGAGGCTGAGGCAGGAGGACAGCAAGTTCAAAGCCAGCCTCAGCAAAAGCTAGGTGCTCAGCAACTCAGTGAGACCATGTCTCTAAATAAAAACACAAAATAGGGCTGGGGATGTGTCTCAGTGGTTGAGTGCCCCTGAATTCAATCCCTGGTATAGTCCCTAACCCCCCAAAAATAATAAAAATAATCAATTGATTATTAAGTATAATGCTACTCTTTTACTTGGAGTCAACTTATTTAGCTTAACATATAAAAATGGTTGAAAAAATAACTTCCATAAGTTTAATATTTTACTGATACATGACTTTTAAACAATGCCTACTTTTACCACATATACAACATATATTCATAAAAACATTGTAATTTCATAAATTGAGGAATGGATTAATAAATATGGTATTATTTAATACCACAGGATAAAAAAATATAATAAATATCTACATAATATTCAGAAATACTAACAGAAGCTACACATGGATGAAACTTAAAAACATGTAAGGTAAAAGAATTCAGGTATAAAATATCATGTATGGCATGATTCCATTCATATGACATGTCCAGAGTAGACAAATCTATGGAAACGAAAAGTAAGCAGAGCAGGAATGGGTAATGGCTGTTAATGGGTACAGGATTAGTTTTGGGGATGATGAAAATAAGATTGTATTGTATTCAATTATATGAATATACTGTAAACCACCAGACTGTACACTTTAAATGAGTTAATTTTATGGTTTGTGAATTATGTAATTTGATCAAACTGTTAAAAAAAACTTTGGAGCTTCAAATTTAGTTCCTATAATTCATGCAAAATATCTGATAAAGAATACAACTGTATTGAAAGCTGGGCACAGTGGCACACACCTGTAATCCCAGTACTTTGGGAGGTTGAGACAGGAGAATTGTGAGTTCAAAGCCAGCCTCAGCAATGGCGAGGCGCTAAGCAACTCAGTGAGACCCTGTCTCTACATAAAACACAAAATAGGGCTGGGGATGTGGCTCAGTGGTCTTGGAAGTTCTGATTATTTCTGCCATAAAACTACCTGCATTTAAAAATTGAGTTAAATGTGTTATGCTTCTCTTTACAATCATCTCATTTTGAATACCAAAATAGCTGAAAATAAATCAATCTCATTAATTCACATATGAATCTTTAAAAGTACAGGTTGAATACCCTGAAATTTATTACAGGATAAACTTCAGCAGTCTTGGCCTTCTTACAATGTTCTCTGTCTTTGGTTTTTTTGCAATGCTTTTTTTATTTTCTCCTGTTCTCCTCAGTGGCCTTAATTACTGGTGGCAGTCAGAAAGTCTATGCAATTGTAGGAATCACATCATTTGTTCTTCTCTCTCAGGAGTCAGAGTTCTGTGCCTGCTGTTTTCTGAAGTCTGATTCCTGCTGTTTTATACATTGTGTTAGTTTTCCATATTTTAAAACTGGAAGAGTAAATCTAGTCTTCCTTGTTCCATTAGGACCAGAAGCAGAAGTTCTCTATTTTGAGTCCTTTTCTTCCCCATGGTCTCACCTATTGCTTCAAAGAATGAATTTTTACATCCAATTTCTGTTTTCTACTTCTAAAAAGAGATGAGCTCCACCTGTTCCTTGAATTTGGACACTTATTCCTTCCCTTCCTCACTGGCACCCCTTACCCACCCACTGGAGAGCCACAGTGACTGACTACCTCTTCTATCACCTTCTATTACCACCACATTTCACTCAGGAAACTCTTCAAATGGTAATTATTTTTTAATTGCCTGGTAGTTTTATTTTATTGTGCTAAGCTTATTTATATTTATTTGCATCTTTATTATGTGACTATATTTATAGTCCAATCATATTTGCTGCATTATAGAAGAGAAAATGTGAAACTGATACCGTGTACTACACGGGAACACTTCCTGTTCAATATTCACTATTAAATAATTTTACTATTTATTTGTATTTTATATGATTTATATCATGCAGAAATTCTTGGTAAATTAATACTTGTGCAATATTTAGGGGCTTGCATGATTTGGAGAATCAGAATGCAATTTTTTTCTTCCTTTTAAAATGTAGAATATAAGATTTTACCCTTCCAAAATTTGCTCTCCAATACATTTTTAACAAAAGATTGGATTTAAATAACAAGGAATGCCCACACTAGCACCATATAATGAATTGCAACAGCTAATGCTTCAAATTATAAGTATTGATTATTGACAGAGTGATTCTGACAGAGAAGGGGCTGTGTAGCAGTTAAATGTGAGATAACAGCAATAATTCTATTTAAAAGAATTTGTAACAATACTGAGACACTGGGAAGTGTAGCTATAAAAAACAAAATAATATATTCTATAAAAATAAACCTTATTTTCAAGCTTGCTGAGAATATGCTGAAAGAAAATAATTGTGATATCACATTAAATAAACCAAGAACATAAAATTACATGTTAGGTGCAATTTGTATTTCATTTTAAAAATATTAAATATGTATATATAATATTCATTGTCTATCTTTGAAAAAATATCTTTACATGATTTTTATGTTATTACATTTTATGCCTCTTTGCCTCAATAAAAAATTGTTAATATTTTGTCTAGTCTTTAGATGGGCAAGATTTTCCAAACAAAGGAATAACACAAACTAAAAAATTGAAAAATAAAACTCCTGAAAAAAATAAGCCTTTTATATGGTATTAAAATTAAAATCATCTACTTAGTAAGACCTCTGTCTCAAAAAGAAAAGGGGGCTTTGGAATGTAGTTCAGTGGATTCTCCTGGATTCAATCCCAAGGTACCAAAAACAAGCAAATTGCACACATACTGACAAAATATTAGTAACATGTTTAAATTGTAAGGAACATAAGATAATACTGTAAGAGGAAAACTATACCTATAGAAAAATAAGCAAAGATCAGACAATTGAAAAGAAGAAACATACATAGAAAATAACTTGGAAAAATTGAAAGAAGACACTGCTTTTCAAATACCATAATGAAGAAAATTAAACAAAACAGAATAGTTGAAAAGGCGATGTTTCTCTTTTGTCATAGTTTTGGGCATAGTGAAGAAATCAGCCACAGAGGTAAGAGGCCTGTCACATAGCTAACAAGCGGCAAAACCAACTCACATAAACTCGTTTATCTATTATTACTTAAATATACATTGATGAACTACATTAAAATATAGATATTGTTATCCTATAATTCCTGAAATTAATGTTAATATTTCTATTTTATACTATTCTATATGTTTATGCGTGGAGAGTTTGAGTTTCTTGCTACAGTCACACAAGTAATAAACTTTAAGTCCAAGACTCAAACTCAAGCCCATCCGACAGTAAAGACTGCCTTTTTCCCACCAGGCTAAGTCTCTACCTATATTTTGAGAATATGATATTTCTGAATTACCCTGGAAAGTAATTATAAAACTGGAATGAGGTCAGGTGCCTGTTACTTATCTCTTATGTAATATAAACCTGACAGTAATCATCAGGCTACTTTAACCATACTTTCATGTGCATACCTTATGTTTCTTTCCATCTTCCTAACAACTTTGTAAAATAGTCTTTGCAGTTGGTATTATCCATCTTGTGCTGATAAAGGGACAGTTGTCTAGAGATAGAATGCACTTCACCTGAAGTCACCAGGCTAACTAAGTGGTCTTGGAAGTTCTTTGAATCTGAGCCCAGGGTTTCTCTCATTCACATCCCCCAAGTGTGGCTTCTTGTAAGTATGTCTGCTTTTGATCCTATGTATATATCTAGAATGAAAATGTACTCCATTCCACTTCTAACCTTCTGAATTGCTTTAAGTTCTATTTGGGGGCCTTTCCATTAGGCACCTGAAAACTCCTCTATAAGAAGCATATGTGCAATTACTGAGGCCCAGATGCCACTACTGTTCTGTAAAACGTTCCAGACAGGATTCTGGGTTTTAAATTACAGAAACCAACTTGAATTTAAGTGGAACAAGAATGTATTGAAAGGATCCAAACATTTGGGAGGAATAAAAACCCAGACTCAGGCCTTCGCAGGGACCCTCTCTTGTGTACCGAGTGGAGAAGCAAACCATAGGCACCCCAGACCCCACCCCATGCCCTGGCCCTGGAGCTGGTCAGGATGCACTGCTGACGGTGCCACCTTTCCCACATCCCTGCCTGTATGGCTGTTCTTTGTTGTCCATCATTAGTGCCATGAATAACCTCTAAGTCCTTGCACCTCTCCCCTGAGGAAGAGTCCCGGGTGGATGGATGGACGAACACTGTGTGTAACTCTCAGGCCTTCTTTGTTCTTTTCCTGGCTGGTTCACAGGGATGGAATATCTACTCCCATTGGCTTAGCTAATGTGCAGCAAAAATCAAACAACAGATTCTTGGAAACCAAAATTTAAAAAAAGATAATTGTCCATTACAGGCCCAAAGAGTACATTTATATGTGTGATAAAATCTCTCTTCATAGTAATTAAGCTACTGAGGCTTAATATTCAAGAAACTTAATCTCTCCTATCTTCTAGCACAGATGCACACATTCATACTATTTTAAAATATATTGTGTGTCCTTGAGCAAATTATCCCATTCCAGCCTGTGTGCATAGCCAGTTAGAAAACAAGTACGTTATCCCTGGCCACTTCCTACCAGGGAAGCTAAACAGATTTATGGAAACAATGACTTTAAGCATCCAAAAATTCTTTGAAAAAACACAATGGTCTAAAGTAGAGGAAGTGTTCTCATATTATAGTTCTGTAGCACAAAAACTATCTTATAACTATTTTTTTTATTCTTAGTTTAAAAATAATTCTCCACCAGGGCAAATCAAACTCACTTAGTAGAGTGAAAGAGGGGGTGGAAACTGCATGAGAAACTTCATTGTAAACTAAAGGTAAACCTGGAGAGAAGTACTAAACAGTTGTTAGTTTCCTGTGCGCATTGTAAGATAACCCATGAGTAAAGGGCACCTCACCAGAAAGGACTACATGCAAGTACATTTTTTCCAAGCAATTATTGTGTTCTTGAATTCCAGTCCAAATTCTGAGGACTGATCATTAGGAAAATGTTATTCTTTTAGTTCATGCAAATGTCATTAATGAACAAAATGAATAGCATAATCTTTTCCAAATTAACCATGCCGTGGTTTTTCTAAACAAAATTAAACCAATAAATGCACATGTATGCCTTGGAAAAAATGGAGGAAGTGAGAAAGGAAAAGGTTACAATGTATTATAAAACTGTAACTTGACTATGGAACAGATTTATGATCACATAAAATTTTTAAATAGCGTAAGAGCTTAGTCTCCTGTACATGACAGTCCTAGGACATTTACAATTTTATTTTAAAAAATAAAAGGCTCTTCTTGAGATACTGTGGCACCAAAGATGCCCTGAAACCTCAATAAAAATCTATTTTTATACTTTTACATGGGAGAGAAAAGATTGAAAAGAATATATAGAGCATATAATGCCAGAACCAACCTGCATATCTGAGCTGTAAATATCTTGAATAGGTGTTCCTGAAAAGGGCACAAATGGAATTGCCAGTTACTGAAGTTGATTCAGGCAACACACCACTGAGCTTCACTGGTAAATCCAACTCCTTAAAATTGATGATTGTGTTTTCTATCCCACACTAGCTAGATGTTGCCTATTGATGCGTCTTGGCCAGGAAGAAAAGTGAAATAGTCTTAATCAAAAACATATCTTTCTTTTTCTAACATTGACTCCTTAGGAAAGATGAAGCATATGAAGAGGCCAACGTTATGATAAAACTTCCCTTCCTACAAAAAGCTTGTGAATTATATCTTAATAGGGGCAACATAATTTTAACACAGTTGATTTGAAGATGGATCCATACATATTGTCCAGGGTGGGAGGCCTGGAATTTGCATCCTCAGCCATTTCTATGGAATATAGAGATAGAAAAATAGAAACTTAAGGTGTTTGAATAAACAGTTTCAAGACTTTCAATGAGGATAGTGTAGAGCCACTGAAACTTGGGAGTTGAGCAGAAGCCCTACCAAAAGAAATGAAGTGAATCTCTGAGTTGAGAGTATATAGTGAATTTGCCAACAGCTGGGCTTCAGATCAAAAATTTGACTGGATAATCAAGTAGAAAAAATTGTGCTAAAAAAGTGGATAGATCATTACCAGTCTTGAGCTAATGAAACAAAAATAGAGTGAGGAGAGAATTAGCAATGAATGTGAAACCTGGTTTATATGTAAATCTTTATTTAATAACAGTGACAATTTAAGACGTTTTATATTAATTCAATCCCACAAAAAGTATTGATGCAAAGGTGACCCATGCCAAATTTCTTTCCCCAGGAAATTTGTGAAGAAATGTACAAAGCTATTTTGTACAAATAGCTGTAATGTAATGACCTCATTACATTCTATAATGGAGAAATAGAAAATAGCTATTAATTCTCACTACAGAAATTAAAGACAACTTCACTGAATAGTCATTTGCTTTGGATTTTGAAAGATGAGTTGAATTTTCATAGATTTCAATATTCTTTTTTTTTTTTTTTTTTTGGTACTGGGGATTGAACTCAGGGGTACTTGACCACTGAGCCATATCCCCAGCCCTATTTTGTGTTTTATTTAGAGACAGGGTCTCACTGAGTTGCTTAGCGCCTCGCCACTGCTGAGGCTAGCTTTGAACTCAAGATTCTCCTGTCTCAGCCTCCCAAAGTGCTGGGATTACATATTCTGTGGAAGAAATCCAGGTGTAGAGAAACAATATTAATCAAGGACATGGACACAAAGATCATTGGCATTACTCTAGTTTGAATGTGTTCCTCAAAAGTGCCTGTGTTGGAAAGTTGGTTCTCACTTCTGTAGGGTTGAGAGGTGGTCCTTAGGACATGATTGGGTTGTTACTAGTCTGCCCACATAAATGGATTAATAGGTTACGACAGGAGTGGTATTCTTTGGCTATCTTGCTCTGTCTCAGCATATGAGGCCCTCTAGTATGCTGTGTAATGCAGCAAAAAAAGGCTCTCACAAGATGCTGAGAAGATGCTGATACTGGCACCATGGTCTTGGACTTCCCAGTCTCCAGACCATGCGTTAAAGAAGCCTCTATTCTTTATAAATTTCCCTGTCTCAGGTATTTTGCTATAGCAACAAAAAATAAAGTAAGACAGGTGTATTTGAGCCAAAATGTAAGTAGTAGAATAGCTCTATTTACATGTATCAGAATAGAAGGTGGAATGTGTAGTGAGAAATGCTATTGTGATAAAATACATTAAGACTTGATGGTAGAGATCTTTCCAGCCTGTGTTAATGAGTTTATCTAAGGAGAATAAACTCATTAACATAGCTTCGAAAGAGGAATTCATTGTAGAGGTTTAAGGTGATCAACACCTATATTTTCTGTGATATTTCTTCAAATATATATGTCAAATGACTTAGCATACTGTGCTAAATTAAAAAGAAAATATGCTATATACTAGATAAAAGGTTCAAAACAAAGTGGCTTTTCCCCTTTAATCACCAAAAAAAAAAAAAAAAAAAATTCATTAGGGCAAGTGCTACTAATCATACTGTGCCGTGGGGGAAACCCAGAGGGTCACAGAAGTCAGTAGCACATCCATCCATTGTCAGTTAACTGGCTAGTAGCAGAACCAAGACTCAAACTCAGATTTTATCTTACTAAAAATGTCAGATTCTACATGATGAATTAATTTTGCCTGTGAAGAAGCTGAGATAAAGTGAACCAATAATGCCATGAGCATCTTTTGAAAGACAGCATTTCAAAACCTTAGTTGGTGGTCACGGAACAAAGGAATGTTCCATAAACTATGACCAAAGGAATATGCTTCCCAGCAGATTCATATAGCACAGAAAGCTCAGAATCACTTGTTATGGGGAGTAGCTAAATATTTTCCTCTTTCCATAGAAAAATACAATCATGCACTCAAATAGTAGTGGGAATTCTAACGGATCTTCCCATATGCTTCATGGAGCTCAATGGAATGATTGGACTTTATGAATGTTCCATTTTCATACCAGAGGAAACAAAATCCTTCTTTATAACATCTGCAATCACTGTAATAAAATAAAATAAGAAATCATGACAAACTCGATCTGTGCATTTATATATATGGTAGATTAGCATGCTATTTTTTCTTAAGTGCTCCAAAAAGACATAAATTTAGGTTTATGTATTTTCAGAAATGTTAGCCTTAATTGTCTAACTATTTCGTCTTGAGGATAAATAATTCTTTACATTTTTCTGTCCAACAGACAAGACTAATCAGAATACCAAAGCAGGGAAAGGATATACACTGAGAAAAATTAGGTAGTTTAAAAAATATGTCAAGTAATAACAATTTTAAGTAGCTATTAGCTGAGATGCCATTTCTTTGCATTTTAGCTAAGAAATGAATGTTTTAAAAGACTCCTAAACATGTGCCCACATACTTCTTTTAAACCTGTGTGTGTGCATGTATGTACAATGCCTTTTTTAAAAATTTGTGTATGTGTGTGCGACAGCACTCAGTCGTATAGTATCATTCCACTTCATTTTCTTTGCAGAGTAATTTTTGATGGATCTTCACCAGTATATTAATGTTTCCTTTCTGGTTTAATTGATGGGAACAACCCACTCATTTGCAAAAGATTGGAGCATCAATATGTCCTCGTGATTAAGAAAATGGATAGATTATTATTATTACTATTATTATCTTTGTTTTTTACATCGACAAGACTGGAGGAGTGAGAGTCTCCTCTGTGTCTATTCTGCTTCTCTGCTTTTATCACATAACTTAAAGGGCATAACATAATGGCTTCCCATTATACTTAAAATGATCATGACCTCACAGGGCCACATGATCTTCTCTTTCTGACCTCACCTCCTTTTTTCCCTTTCCTTCTGTGGTGTTCCTGGTATATGCCTAACATAAGTATTTGGACACAGAAGTATACAGTTACTATTTTCTTTGCTTGCCCTATTCTTTGTCAAAGTAAAAAGTCTGCTACTATGACTGAACATTAGAATCACCTGGGAACTATTAAAAGCACAAATGTCTAAGCCCCATCATTAGACATTTCCATCTAAATGATTTTTAGCAGAGCCTATATGTCAGTTTTTAAAAGCCTTATAGTTAATGCTAATTTACAGTCAGGATGAATATTCCTTCATCCTGACTGTAAATTAGCAGGGTTCTGTGTCATGATGGGGAAACTGATCCTCTTCTCCTCTGGCTCAAATGCGGGCTTCTGGAAGTCCTAATCAACTTCTCTGTGTCCTGATGTCCCACACGAAGAGCAGCTCCTTAGTCTCTGCTTACGCACTTCAATTGAAAAAAAGTCCAAGGATTATCAGGGGGACACATAGCTTGTTGCTCTCCAGTTCCCCATCTCTCTTTTCCTGTAGTACAAAAAGCCCATCTCGAGGGGACCATCTTCTGTGTATGAGGCCTACAATACAGTCTCTGAGGCAAGAATATGTTAAAGCACAATAGCCCCTATAGTGTGTAATATGAAATTGGGCTTATGTTATGCATACCCACAATCACCAATAAATACCTATAAAATATATACACACATATATGTGTAAGTACATATGTATCTGTATATACCAATTTGATAGATACATAATATATATATATATACAAATACTTTTTATATGCTATAAATTGAGTGTTACAGATTCAAGACCTAGATCTACCTTATATTAGTACTGTAAATTTAAACAAATCACTTAGTCACTTGGAATATCAGTTTCTTCATCTGTAAATGGGTAATTTCAGTAGATCCATAGTATTTACAAATTTAATGTTCATGGTGTCAACCCTGTGCAAGTGACCATGAAGGACCATGACATGTGGTGATTTGTAATTTTACTCAGGCATGAAATTGAGGTTCATGTACTAGAGGCCTGTTGGACAGAAATGAGCCAGTTAGCTGGGGTATGAGCCTTGTTAACTGCTCAGCAGGCAAGTAGCCACATGGTTGGTTGCTTTGTGCTTGACCTATATACAATAACCCTTCTGGAGCAATTAAAAAAGAAGTGTGGGGCATTGAGAAAGAAAAACAAAGTTGCATGTGTCAGAGAAATAGAGATGACAAAACATAAGAAGATGTTCAATCTCATGTTTTATAGTAAAAAGCAGAAGTCTTTAAATTTTTTAGCATGTGTACCCTAAAAGAACTTTGAAAAATGTGCTCCCTCACACATTTTAAGTTGATATCTAAAAATCTTCTGTAATAATTTTAAATACTTTCAAATGATGCAATTCCTAGCATGCTATAAATACTGGCAATTTTAAATAAAATCATTACATCATTCTTAAATTTGTTCCAAAGGATCCATTTATCACAGTGACTTGATAACCACCATTATCCATTACAAAAATACATGAACAAGCTCTTTTTAAGAAAAACTTACATCAATTTTACCTCCTTAAACTCATATTTCAATTTCACTTACCCCACAGAATTTTTATCTTACTAACACACGTTTATATCCTATGTTTTAAATTCTACTATTATTGATCGCCCTATCATGTGCTCTGTAATATAAATGTATGCATTTAATTTTTTTGTAAATTTCCTTTAACCATTAATTTCTGTTTAGAAAACATTTTGAGTTTAATTGTCTTTCATAGTAGAATGCAATAGCAACAACAGAACTATATTATAAATTTTGATGAATTGTTATTAACATAAAGGGAATAATTACTGCAAATGTATTACTTAATAAGATACATTGAGCTTATTTCTGTGGATGCATGTGACTTGGTGCTAGATGAGCCAAGATTCAGCTTTGATCTCTTCCTGTTTTTGTTTTCATACATGGGAGTGCTAAAAAAAATGTTGTCTACATAAAGATATAAATGGAAATGAAAGTAGTTTTATTATATTAATGACACAAGACTCTAAGACTCACTTTCCAATCTATATATACTGGTGATTTATCATATAGAAGTTACTTTAATGATATACCAGCCAATGACTTAATCAGGAACTCCTTCAATTCTGTTGAAATTCAGCAACTGGAAAGTACAGGACTTGCACAAGGATCTATTGCCCTGTAATTTAGATCATTTACTTTCCCAACATCTATCACAATATTTTTAATTACCCTAATTTCAGATACTAAGAGAGATTTCAACCCCAGGAATATGTTCCATGATGACATCAGTAACAGGTGAAATGTATGCTCTTCTTCTATAAAGGAAAAAAAGAATAATCATGAAAGAGGGAGTTGGAAAGAAGATCTGTTTGAGAAATAAGTGCTCTGGGAAACCAGTTTTGGAAAACAGTATATTTGGAAGGTTATCTTACAGAAAGTCTTTTCGGGAACTATCCAAGCACCACGTACCCCTGGGGAAGTCTCTGTTTCAGTGTGAAGACTTTCACTGTAAGCCAAATATTAATGACAGGGTATATTTTAATGATTTTGTATATAGCACTCATTTGTACTTGCAGGAAAAAATTTGGTACATTGAATTTTATGATCAAAATATTATACTATTTATTAGGGATTCTAAACTTTGAAATCCCCACAAATGTTAAGGATCATACCAGACTGCCCTGCCAAAAACTGTCAGTGTGAGAGTAAATGAGATAAAGTAGATAAAAGTATTATGTCAACTGCAAAACACCATTAAAGTGTCATGGCATGAAAGAGAAGTGTTAATGGCCTTGTGAAAGGGAAGTGTTAAGGCCTGTGCCTGTGCAATGCACTGCTGAAGTCTAGGAAGCCATTAGCGCCGAAGTATCCAAGGGAAAAAATGTCCCTTCAGGACCACAGGCACAGACGCAGGCAGCAAACATGTATCCAGAAAACTAAGTAAAGAAGAATTAAGATTTTTTAAAAAAAGGATTAGGCTTATATTTTTCTGGAAACTGATCTGACAAGCTAAGCCTGTGTGTGGCTAAAAGTTAGTGCTTAGGTAGGTAGAATATCTATTCTCTGGAAGATCATTTAGTTTCCATGGTGGGTTTTTTTTTATTTTTATTTTTTGGCATTTCCTTTCTGTTTTACTTTGTTTTGTGTTCTTCTCGTGGTTTTCTTGTAAACATATAAGTATGCTTTCACTGAAGTAAGAGGAAAATGTTTTTCATCCTTTGAAGCTCATATTCCATCAGAGATCGGAGTGCCTCTAGAGAGCAGCCCCAATAATCTTCTAATTGGCTTTGCATTTCCTCTCTCATCCCCTTCCAACCCATTCTCCTCACAGCTGCACAAATGAGCTTTTGAAAATAAAAATATAATACATTCTTTAAAGCCTTCTAATGGCTTTCCACACTGCATTTAGGATAAAACCTAATCCTTTATGTGGCCTAAAGCAGTGCTATGTTGGAACTGGCTTACACAGGCCCTAGAAAGCCAACTGTTAAATTTTGTGAGCTGATTGTTAAACATGATAGTGATGGCAATTAAATTACATCACCATATAATTAAGTAAATCACATAAAAATACAAGTAAGGAAGAGTCAAAACTCAATATTTCCTATTTTTTTATATTTTGCTTTTTCTTCTTGATACTATTTACATCATTGTATTTGTGAGGTGGCAATTCTACACGAGTACGTGCCCTGCACATCTCTCCTCAGTTTTGCATTAGCCAGTAGCTTGACATGATTTCTGTGGTCTTTTTTATATCAAGGGAATGTTAACACCACAGATTGGGGCTTTTTTTCTCCATCGTTGGTTGCTGCATATTTACTAACACATTGCTGGTCAGACATGACTTGAACCCGGATTGAAGTATGAGAAAGGCAAATTGACTCATCCTTGAGTATTTCTCTCTTTTTTTGGTATTTCCTTTTCATGATTATTCCCCCAGATAATAAATTCAGTAATTTTAAATTGTGGAAATTTGTTCATTAGTACTAATTCGTTACATCTTTTAAATTATATTCTTTGAACAATTTTTCCTATTATGTTGTGTAAGACTTAGCACAAAATGCACATCCATTAAGAACTTCACTTTTTTGCCCCCAGTTGGAAGGCTTTTGCTTCTTCATTATTCAGCTATAGAGCATTCCTGACAATATTAGCTATTCAAAATTGATCTTATTGTTTTTTTTCCTTTCTCTCTCACTCACACACACACTTACACGTTTTATAGTTTTAAAAAATGCATAGTAAGTTATTTGAAGACAAGATTTTGTTTAAATATCCAGTAGCACTTGGAGAATGAACTAACACTCAGGTATTTTAAGATTAATATTCTCTGGATCCAAGTATTACAATGTTTCTAAGACTTTTCCTGAACTGCATCAAGGGATCTGAAAAATTAAATTAGGTTCTTTCAGTACTACCAGCAATAAAGATTTGACAATCATAATTTGTCAATCTGCTTGATAGGATATAACCAAAATAACATCCAGTTTAGTTTTTACATTTAGGTGCTGACTTTAAGATCTTTGAGAAGAGATTTGCTTCAAAAATCCATCAGGTGTAGGAATATGCACCATTTCACAGCCACTTAACTCCACAGGCAATCATCAGACATTTAAGAACGGAATTTGAAAGAAAAAGATGTTTGTGCCCAGTGACATTGGGAATAAAGCTTTGACTAACCTAAAACCAAGACTAACCTAAAAACATGCTTTTAAATAGTCTTAAAACAAAATTAAACAAAACCCAAGATGAATGTTAAATATATATCACTACAAGTACCAAGAAAATTTTGAAAATTTTGGTATGCCATGATAATCTTCTGGGACACAACATGGTAACTAATCTGAACATTTGACATTTATGTAGGAGCTGAGGAAAGTCTGTAACTGAGAAATACAACAGATGGTTTAGGAGTTATCTACATAAGTTTGTTGTAAGAAGATTGAATGGGAAAGGATTGTCCCTTGATCTATCAGTAATTGCCTTTGTACAGCACCAAGCATATGCTTATTTAATATACCCACATATATGGGGTTCTCAAAGACAGACAATTTCCTTAAATTTCATCGGTGTTATCTGTTTTCAAATGGAAGCACAGCAGATCTAGGTTTTATAAAACCTAAGCATTAACAATTTAGGGGACAGGGACTATTTTTAAAAAGTATACAGTTATAAAAACAAAATTAGATTCCAGAATAAATATTTGTTTAGGAAGAAAAAAGAACCCAAGGACTGAAGCTGAAAAGTTCCTTCAATCTCACAAAATTTTAAAAATACATTTTCATAGAATAACTTTTCCACATTCTCTTTGGTACTTTTATTTATGTTTTTGACTGAATGTTCCATGATTGGCTTTTTATAGAACAAGGATTTTATAATATTTTGTGAAGAGAGAAGATACAGCTAACTCAATTGTTTCTCTGACACAGTTGACCAAATTTTGGTTTTATTGTAGATAAATGGGATGCATAAAACATGTGGCTTCACACACAGATGTCCTTCCTGTTTGTGGTACAGCTACATATTTGCATCTTACAAAGAGATTCTGATAAATTCTAGTGTGCTTAACTCCTGTCAGAAAAGAAAAATCAATTGTATGACACATTTAAATTTATGTGTGCTATATTATCAAACAAATCCCTACTGGGAGGGAATTTGTTTTGTCTAAGAAATGATAGAAAGCAATTTATCCCACTGTAAGTTTGGAAGGATTTTCCACTGATTGACCTCCATTTCTAATTCTTTTGTACCTCGTTTCTCCCCTACCCTCATCATCTGATGTCAGGTGTTGGTACAAGTTTTTAGAATCACCATTGGCCATGCACTTTCACGTGGTGTAAAAAGGAGCAATATTTATGGAGGTTATCCCTATACTAGCGCTTCCCATAGAAGTTGCCGTAAGTCACTATATATTTTACTAATTCTAACTTAACCTTCTAGTAAGTAGATCCTTGCAACCTTTAAGGCCATGCACACACTGAAGGGAAGTTTGAAGACATTATAAGATGATCTTAATCAATGATAAGACTATGTTATATTTGCAAATATGTCTATGGTTAGAGTTCCTCTTGTATTCTTAGAAAGAGCCAATGCCCATGAGGGGCTCTGAAGGTAAAGCCTCACTAAATTTAGAGAATCTGTCTGTGGACAATGCAGGATACATTATTGCCAGGAAGCCACACTAGAAAAAATTTCAGGGAGTGTACCTTGGACAATGAGAATTAGCTGTGTGCTAACCAAACAAGGCCAAATATCAGATATGCAATCCTGATGTGGACGAGGATAATCTAAGCCAGGGATAGAAAACCTGTTTCTGCTTCAGAATTTCTATCTCAACAAAGGAATCATTTTGATTTCACTTTTTTCCTCATTTCTGTCATCTGTCTGGCCAAGTCCTGTGGACTGTACTTCCAAACTATACCACAGATTTATCCAGTTTTCTACATCTTAATATTGCTAACCTTGGTTATGTTCCTATCATTGGCCCCTTGGCACCCACCCCATGCCTGAAAACAGCATCCTAAAGAAGCTCATTATTCCATTTTTGCCCCAATTCCACATCTGTAGCCACACAAGAGCCAGGATGATCATCTAGAGCTATTACTCAGGTAGGGTTCCTGTTCTGTTTAAAATCATCTAATGATTTCACATTGCCTTTAGCATGAAGTATAATCTTCATGCTATGGTCTACAGGGTCAGCAAATTAGACAGATTCCTGCTGACCTTTCTGCCTCACATCATTCATGCTACATTTTTCCTATGTAGCCTCCCCATCCTTTTGGCCTCTTTAGTTTGTTAAATTCACTCCTGCCTGATCTCTCTGCACCAGCTGGTCCCCCAGCCTAATGTCACAGCTCCTGTCCTTCCTTTGCCTGACTTTCTCATCAGCTAAAGTATTAGATCCTCTAAACAAAATCCTTGGAAAATGTCCTCCCTCTAGGTAGTTGGTATAAATTTACCCTACTTAATTCTTGTAATATCTAATATTATATAAAAACTATCTTTTTCATTTGTTTGTTGTCTCCTTAAATAGAATACATAATCCACAGGAACAAGGAATTTGTAGGTCTTAACAATCAGGTCAGTCAGAATCTAGAGTGTCTAGAATAGTAGTTCCTTGCAAACACTAGGAACTCAGATCTACTTGATGATGCATTGTGAAGAAAAAGTTGGAGAGAAAGGCCGTATCCAATGCATGGAGAATGGGGAGATTTGCAAGTAGAGTACAGTAATAGGATGACAGGTCCAGAATTACAACACTTCTAAGAAAGACGTGGGGAGCAGTCCTCAATACATTGACAGTATTTGTCCTTTGCAAATCTTCCATTAATCTCTTTCAGGATCCTTAGAAATTTCAAATACGAAGAAGATTAGACAGAAAGAAAAGGTGCCTGCCTTCTAAAGGACATTGGAGAGGAAAAAAGGGGGCATCCCACAAATCAAAAAAACCCTGACTTTGTCATTCTCCATCATAGGGCTAGTGACTATTGGTTTCAGGGTAGAGGTGATGAAATAGTGCCAATTATCCATTGCATCTAATTAAGAGAAAGAGGTCTCTGTCTGAAGCCAGGGTGATATTTATTCTGAATATTTATAACGAAGCAGATGGTGGTTATCTTACACCTTTGTGGTTCAAAATAGAGGCTATTGCACTAGATTCTTTAGTCAAAGTATTTCCACTTAAATATTTGGTTTGGTTTCAGTGCTTAATGAATTTACTAACAGATGTCATGCTATATAAAATATTAGGTCATTTGTTAATCATGAACTATCTACAATATGTAGTTGATTAACTAATCTCCCAATTTTCATTCAGATATTTTGAAGAGCCAGGAATGTCATTCTCCAACTCTGATGTCCTCTCTTATTCTGTGCCCTTTGTAATGAGCAGTTCTGACTATCTACTAGAACTAGATAATATTTCTTATACCCTCCTTATTTCTCAGAACCTATCAGACAGTTTCCTTTAGAATGCAGTAGAATTTTTTGCTAAATGTGTGAGACTGAATTTCTAAAGCCATGCATTGATTATTTCTATTTTTTCAACACTAGTGAATTTTATTATAACAAGAGGATCACATACGTATTTTCAGCTCATCTAAGTAATGTCGGAATTTCATCTTTCCTCCAGAGCAACCCTTTGAGTTGGGTGGTACATTAAAATATGTACAGCGCCATCTTTTGATGGCAGTTGCTGCCAAAAAAAGAAAAAAAATCATTACAATCACTGACATTCATCACTTTAGCTTCTGCAAGGTTTTAAAAATGATGACAATCTGTGGCTCTCTCAAACACAGACTAGCATTTCCCCCAGTCATCCCGTCACTTGTATTTTGTTGTTGTTTTTAGATGAGACCAGCTGCTTTGTGATCACCGAAATGTCAGGGAAAAATCATTTTCCACAAGAGAGAAAAGCTTAAATATTCTTGGAGACAAAACTCCCACAGAAATCTTTTAAAAAATCTGAAGTGATTCTCTTGCAGCATGTACATGGGTGACTGCCATCAGTTTGGACGGTAGTTACAGATGGACCGACAGGCAAGTCTGCCCAGAAAGTTGCTCCCTATGTTATGTCTAGTTGCTATTTATAGAACAGAGACACAGACAATGGCTGTTGGTTTTAAAAGGAAAAACAAAAGATGCAAACACCCACCATGGAAACTTACACTGAAATATGCATGACTGTAGATAAATGAAGAAGCCTCTCTGGGCATCACTTTTCTCAATTTTGAAGGTGAAGACACAACACTGGATGAAGTTTTTTAATGCCCCTTTCCTCTAGGAAGTTCTAATATTTGGGCTGTTGCTATTAAGTGATCACAATGTTTAGCATCTTAATTGTATTAAATAGAAAAACATGCATTCCTGAACGCCAAGTTCCCACCATATCAGCAATTCGATTAAAATTTTTCCCTCTTTTAAAAAGGAGCCACAGAGATGTAGAAAGAATGAAAAATAATTTCACCTCAGTAATTCCAAGAGACCCAGATATTCCTCTTTATGAGCCTTCAGGAAGTGTTGGGGGTGGTAATGGGAAGGGATCAACTACATTTTTTTAATGATGAGACAAATTTTAACACTATGTAATTTAAAACAGTTTTAAATAGTTCTTTCTAGTTGCTTCAATTATTTATATTTGTGTAGATATTTGTTATTTAATCATTTTGCATTTCTTAATAAAATGCCAGAATGTTTGTAAGAATTTATTAAAATACACACAAGGACATCTTATTCTAAGACAATAAAGAGGAGTAATAAGAATTTTAAAAATAAATCCTTATCTAAAAATTGTTATATAATTAAATATACATGGAGATTTAATATGTACATAAGCATACACACATATCCCTTTCTCACTAATCTTCTTCCACATGGGAAATTACCCTCTCCCCTATTGACAAATGTCAGGGAAGAAATATAGCTTTTTAAAAGAGGGGAAAATATTGATTCTTCAGATAAAAAGAGGAAAAATATAATGTCCTAAGAGGATAAGAATAATCACTCTTGGCTGAGTTGTGTTATATTGAGCAGCAGTACTACAAACATCTAGACATTCAATAAATATTATTTATTCATCAGAAATATTTATTAAGTGCTTTATTATGCATTACATGTGGGTGTAAGGTCAGGAAAAAATTCTAGCAGCATTTGTTTCAGCAACACATACACTCCAAACAATCTATGGCTACGTATAAGGTGTGGCTATTACATAAGAAGACAGTGTTTTGACAGTGATAGTGACTAACACTCTAGAATTTATGTATCCAAATAAGCATGGTTGTCAAAGAGCTCCTTTGGGAACCTATCCCCATCTTCCAAAAATGCGATTATTTTTTCAAACATTTCTGGAACTCTTTTAAATTTCTTTCTCTGGTAGTTTATAAATCATACTTTTTTGCAGGAGGAGGGTCAGATCCTTAACCTACATTTTTTTATCACCTAGTTCAATCTACAAATTTTTTTCTGAGATACTATGGTTTTGTACCAAAATCAACGTTAGAGGGAGGTTTCTGCCACCACTGAGCGTATTTAGAAAAACATAAACTCCTTTATGAAGACAACAACAAATCAGCCTCCTCCATGGTTTCTCAGCCCAGACCCACAGAAACCTGCAGGAGTAACTACTTAGACTAAGTTCCATGCATCCTACTTTGGTAACATCAGTTCTATCACTTCATAGTCACATTGTGAACCAAGAGGTTTCCTGGAGAAGCTCGAGAGTGGACAGAATGACATGGTTTGAAGGAGCAATATTTCGAAACAAATGAATGAAAAATTAACTCACTTGCCACCAAATGCTATTGATTTTCATCATTCCCGAGTGTAGAACCAGGATCTTCAAAGACAAAGGCACACCCAGTTGGAATTTTTGAAGATAATTTAATGAGCATTTATAGACATGTGAAGGGATGAAGAAATCAACAAGAAATGTTAAGGAGTCATGCTTGCACTAACCAACACAGAAGCCATCACGTCCCACAGGCCTGCCTAGGCAGGAGAAGTGTGCAGGTGGAATCCAGCGAGAGCTGGGCTTTGGAAGGACTGACGGTGGGGAATCTCAGGAGGACAACTGTGGCCTGAAGGAGGGAAGCGGAGGAGTAAGACATTTCAATCCATTTCTCTTCACACCTTCTCATCAGCAAGTGCTTCCCATTGGCCAGACCCGAAACAATAACAGTGCAATCTGGAAAGTAAGTCTAGGGAGGGCGAGCACTTGTAGAGCAAGGAGCAGGGTATAGATATGCAGAGAATGTATCGGAGCTGGGGAGGTAGCAACCAATCTTACAATACTAAGATTCTATTTTTTAACCATTTTTAATTGATTAATTCTTCCACTCATTTATTGAGGGCTATAAAAGTGAGTTAAATGTATTCCTTAAACTCAAAAGATATATATTTATATACATAATTAGAGTAGAATAAGGCACAGAGATAGTAATGTGACTTGCATATCCTGGATGTTATTTTCCTTGTCATGTGATATTAATAATACAAATCTCAATGTACAAAGGTCACTGTGTACTTAGTAGGACATCCAGTCTATGCCCCCAAATTCCCTTTCTCTATTACCACGATTCCTTAATGCTATTTATATGAATAGCCCTCCACACCTAAAGACTCCCCAGAACAGACTCCCCAGAACTCATGATCTACCTCTTAGACACAAAAAAATCTCCATCATATTTCTACTTATAACAGCAACTATCTAGTGCTATTACTTCTGACTCAAGAAAAGCAGATGTTCCTCCTTATAAGGAGCTGTATCAGAGGCAGTTCCCACAGTAGATATGTTGGGCCTTTGTGGAACTGCCTCTCCATAAGAGTGGTTCTCAAATAGTTCTTGATTATCAAGTCCTGAAAGAATCCCCCAAGCAAAGTCATCCCTTCAGATATTTTTAAATGGCATCTAAACATTGTCTTCATAAGTGTAGAAAGTTACAAGGAATATAGTTACTGGTGTTTTGCAGATATAGTCATTTTAATGTGAAACTGTGGACTTCTGTTAATAATGAAGTCAATTTTGGGGGCTTACAAACACAAATAATGTGCATTCACCTTTTCTCCCATCCAACTGACATGTTCTATTTCAAATAGTAGCTTTAAAGAATTAGACTCAAGCAGAAAGCAGCTATCTCTCTGGGCTGAGGAAAAGGAGATTTTTCTTTTTTCTGAATGAACAAAGAGAAGAAGAAGAAAAGGAAGAAAGAAAAAAGAGGAAACAGTATTTAAAGAAATACTGACCAAGAATATTCAATTTAAAAAACTGAACAGTCAAGAACCCCAATGAAACTAAGAATTAAGAACTCCTATGGAAGCAAATAAATGCATAAAACCCAAACAGATATGTCACAGTCGAACTTTTGCTAAATAAAACAAGATACACAAAGAAAAAGTACTTATTATCTTAGCACTGAAAACTAACATTTTTCAAAGCACAATTCCATGATATTTTCCACATGCAAACAAAATAAATAAACTAAACCCACAAAAGCCCCCCAAAAAACCAAAACCCCCAAATTTGTGAGCTGGTTAGCCACAGCCCAAGAGTGCTAAAAAATGGAGGTTAAATTAAAAAAGACACCTTCACAGAAAATTTATCATACCTACACTACAATAAATGTTAAATAAGTAGATATTAAAGAAAGTTCATTGTTAATGACTTCAGACAAAAGCATGAAACTACAGTGAGGGACAAAGGGTCCCAAGTTGGGAAAATATATGGGCAAAAATGCATTTACATGAATTGTTTACAAACGCCAATAATGAAAAAATGACATTGATTTTAAAATTTAAGTAAATTTAAACTAAACAACAAAAATAACATGTTTAAATGCAGAAAAAACTATGAAAGTAAACAGTATTCTTGTTTGTTTAAGAAGTAGTAAATGTACTAACATAAAAAAAATTCTAGCTCAGCACTGTGGTGCATGCCTCCAGCGGCTCAGGAGGCTGAAGGAGGAGGATAGCAAGTTCAAAGCCAGCCTCAGCAATTTAGCAAGGCCCTATGCAATTTAGTGAGAATCTGACTCTAAATTAAAAAAGAAAAGAAAAAAATAAACCTTTAATATGTGGAGGATGAGTATTTTAATGGTCAGAGTAATTTCTAGGAGAATACTAAAGGAAAAGTTTAAACAAGATGCTAACAGAGGAGGAAAAACTAGAATACTAAAAAATTCCCTGGATTAATTCAAAAGGCAAGAAATGATTTAAGCAAAGGAGATATTAGAAAAAATGGAAAACAATGAACAATATAGCAGGCTTAAACACAAGTATATTTGTAGTTACATTAAATGTGATAGACCAAAATTCTAATTAATAAACAAAGATTGCCATCAAGATTAAAACAACCTGTAATCCCAGCACTTAGAGAGGCTAAGACAGGAGAATCGCGAGTTCAAAGCCAGCCTCAGCAAGGGCCAGGCACTAAGCGACTCAATGAGACCCTGTCTCTACATAAAACACAAAATAGGGCTGGGGATGTGTCTCAGTGGTCAAGTGCCCCTGAGTTCCATCCCTGGTACCAAAAAAAAAAGATAAAAACAAAACATAACTGTGTGCTATTATAAGAAATATATGTAGCACAGATAGGTTGTAAGTGCAATGAAATATTAAATATTAAATTAAAAAATTAAAACATTAATATATTAAATAAAAATACACCTTGCAAATGCTAACTACAAAGTAGATAGTGTGGCTAAGCTAATATTAGGCAAATATATATATATATTTAATTTTTTTTAGTTGTAGATGGACACAATATCTTTATTCCATTTATTTATTTTTATGTGGTGCTGAGGATCGAACCCAGTGCCTCCCGCACGCGAGGCAAGCGCTCTACTGCTGAGCCACAATCCCAGCCCTAAGCAAATATATTTAACATAAAAATATTAATAAAGAAGTAGATTTCAGAATAATAATAAGGCAAGCTCAACAGGAAGATATAAATTTTTTTATGTTCTATAACAACAATTGACAAAACCGAAAAGAGAAATACACATTTCTATAACTGTATTAGGAGATGTCAACATATCCTTTTTTATAATTAATAGAGTAGGCATCAGAACAATACAGAATATATAAGAAAAACTATTAACAAACTTGATCTAAATACAGTTCACTATACCCAACAAATGCAAGATAAAAATTCTACTCAAGCAGAAATGAAATATTTACAAAATAGACCAGAGGCAAGTTCATAAAGCAAGTCTCAACAGATATAACAGCTGAGATCATACAGGGTGTCATCCCTGGCCACAGTAAAAATAAACAAGAAATCAATAACTGAGAAAAAAAAAAAAAGCAGCCCTTCATATCTGGGAACTGGTATGACACTTTTAGCTAAGCTTCAGTGTTAGAGCAGACTTGGCGCTCACAGTGAGACCACGTTGTTCTCCAGTTGGACATAAAAAAATCCTCCAGAACAGCAACATCAGACAAGGTCACTCTGAGACTATCACAGAGTTACACAAATCAAGAATTTGATAATTGGTCTAAGCAAAGATGAAAATAAGATCCATATGTATGAAACCAACAAAATACCAAATATTTCTTACTTCCAGTTATTATGAGTGAGAACTGCATGGTTACAGATGCAAGTCTTCACTACTCTGACCTGCCTACAAATGAGATTTACTGAGATAACCAATTATAAAATTATCCCTATTTTCTGACAGCACCTAATCAAGAATAAATCCCTGCTTCCTTTACCTCTTCCCAAAATTACCCAACCAAACAAAAATCCTGTAATTGGTCCCTTTTAACACCTTCTTACTATGATGTCCCATAGTTCTCCACTGAATAAGTTCTCCCTTTGCTACAATGAATAATAAACTCAATTTGTGTGAAATATTTAGTGTTAAAAGAAAAAACCATCCCCAAACATAGAATTCTGTGTACAGGAATATTATCATGCAAATGTGAAGATAAAATAAATATTTTCTCAAACAAAAACTGAAGGTATTTGTTGGCAGTAGATCTGCTTTGCAAGAAATGTTACAAACAGTTCTTTGGAAAGAAGGAACATGCTACAGCTCAGAAACTGGGATCAATATGAAGAACAGCAAACCATTTGGAGAAGGAATGAAATATTTTATTTCTCTCATTTTAAATGGAACTGATGAATATATGTGTGTCAATGCAGTAATAGTAATACTGTGTTGGAATATTATATGCATAAATAACAGAAATGACAGCAATCATATAAGGGATAGGAAGAAGAAATGAACTATACTCAATTATAAGGTACCTACACTATCCATGAAGCAAGTGTTATTTGAAAGTGAATAAAAAAGATTAGTTATTAATACTTATTGCAAACTATCAATCACTTAAAATTTGAAAAATAAAGTATAGTTGGCATGCTAAGAGAAAATGGAAGCATAAAATGGTCAGTTAAAATCAATGAATGTGGGCAAAAAGAACAAATGCAACGAATAAAAAATAGATACGACATGGTAGATATTAACTCATTTACATCAAAAAAGACTTCAGAGGACTTCATCTACATATACATATTTAGAGACAGAGACTGCCAGTGGATCAAAATACAAGACCTGACTATAAGTGTCCTATAAGAAACTCATTTTAAATAGAAAGGCACAGGTAAGTTAATAGTAAAAGGATAGAAAATCATAAGCCATGTTAACAGCTTTCAAAAGAAAGCTGGGGTACCAATGCTAATTTCAGAAGAGGCAGACTTTAGAATGAGGGAAATTATGAGACACATGGGAGCATTACAAAATGACAAAATGGTCTATTGTCCAAGAAACTTAACAGTGTATAATGTGTATGCACCTAATAACAGTAGCAAAAACTAATACAACTTTAAAGAAAAAATACAAATCTACTTTTTGAGTTGGAGAATTGTATACCCTTCTATAAGTAATTGACAGATCCAGAAGATAGAAAAGAAGTAAGGATACAGTTAAATGCAACACTATTAGTATTCAACAGATTTTAATTGACATTTACATAATATTGGATACAACCACAAAAAAAGTCATGTTCTTCTCAAGGTCACATGGAACATTCACAAAGAGAAACCACATTCTGGTCTACCTTAACAAATTTAAAAGAATATAAATTATACAAAGTATACTGTGAGGCCATCATGGAATTAAAGTTGAAATCAATAATGGAAATATTGTTAGAAAAATCCCCATATTTAGAGATTAAAGAGTACACTTCTAGGAAATACATGGGTAAAATTCAAAGTAGCAAAACAAATTTAAAATATGTTGAACTACATAAAAATAAAACATTTGATACAATCTATCAAACTGTGGAATTCAGCAAAAACAGTGCTAATAGGGAAATTTATAACATTGATTGTATATATAAAGAAAGAAAATTTTAAAAGATCTTTAATCAACTACTTAAATTTCCACCTTAGAAAAATATAGGAAAAAGAGCAATAAAGCCTAACCAAGTGGAAGAAAATATATAATAAAAATTAGAACACAAATAAATGATATTCAAAACAAAATCAATATAAAATTTTAATGAAATAAAAAACCAGTTCACTAGCCAAACTAATCAATTTAAAAAAATACAAGAAAGGCACAAATTAATAATATCAAAAATGATAAAAGTACATTGTTATTTATCCCACAGACATTAAAAGAGCAGTAAAATAATATTTTGAACAACTCTGCTTACAAATTTGATAAACCTAGATGAAGTGGACCAGTTCCTTAAAGACATGTACTACCAAAACTTAAACAAAGAAAAATAGATAACATAATGAGTCTATGCCTATTAAAGAAATTATGTAATAACATAAAAAAACAAAAAGAAAGAATAAAATTAAGATGCTTTCACAGGTGAATTCTACCAAATTCTTAAGGAGAAAATGGTATAATTTTTCTACAATCTCTTCCAAAAAACAGAAGTAGAGAAATATTTCTTAATTCATTCTGAGGCCATTATTCAACTAACACCAAAACCAGACGAAGTACAGACCAATATTTTTCATGAACATAGTTGAAAAATTCAACAAAATATTTTCAAATCAAATCTAATAATACATAAAGATAATTATATTCAGATTCATTCCAGGTATGCAAAACTGTCTCCACCTTAAAAATATCAATTAATCCTTCAACAGATGAATGGATAAAGAAATAGCACAATGGAATATTACTCAGCATTAAAAGAGAATAAAATCATGGCATTTGCAGGTAAATAGATGGAGTTGGAGAACATCATACTAAGCGAAGTAAGCCAATCCCCAAAAAACAAAGGCCGAATGGACCAGTTCCTTGAAAGACATGGACTGCCAAAACTTAAAGAATCTCTCTCTGATAAGTAGATGCTGATCCATAATGGTGGAGCAGCATGGGGAAAATGGAGGAACTTTGATTGGGCAAAGGGCAGGGCCGGGGAGAGGCATGGGGACAGGAAAGATGATGGAATGAGATGAACATCATTACCCTAGGTACATGTATGACTACAGATGTGGTGTGACTCTACATCCTGTACAGCCAGAGAAATGAAGAGTTGTGTTCCATTTGTGCACAATGAATCGGAATGCATTCTGCTATCATGTAAAACTAATTAGAACAAAAAACAAACATAAAGAATGAAACAAAAGCTTAGGGAACTAAGCTCAGGGTCTCCCTGAGTTGCATACACTTTTGTACTGAAAGAAAATATATCAATTAATATAATACATCACATCAACAAGCTAAAGGAGAAATATCACATGGTTATATGATGAAGAATAATTATGTGATCAAATATCAACAAATTCACAAAAAGCATTTGAAAAAATCTAAGAGTAAGTTGTAATAAAAACTGTCAGAGCTGGGCGCGGTGGCTCACGCCTGTAATCTCAGCACTTTGGGAGGCTGGGACAGAAGAATTACGAGTTCAAAGCCAGCCTCAGCAATAGTGAGGCGCTAAGCAACTCAGTGAGACCCTGTCTCTACATAAAACACAAAATAGGGCTGGGGATGTGACTCAGTGGTCGAGTATCCCTGAGTTCAATCCCTGGTACCAAAAAAAAAAAAAAAAACCTGTCAGAAAATTAAATAAAGGAAAAGTTCCTCAACTTAATAAAAAAAACTTCAAAAAGCCTACAGCTACATCATATTTAAAATGAGAAAATAGATGCTTTCTCCCATGATTGAGAATAAAACAAAGATAGCTTTTTTTAAAACCAGTTTTATTCAACTGTACTGTTAATTCTAGATTATGCAGAACAAAAAGAGGTATCCAGATAGGGAAAAAATATATAAACTGTCTTTGTTTATAGATGTCATGATTGTAGAAAATAACATACAATAAAAAATAACAAAGAATCAACAATAAAAACTCCTGTAACTAATAAAGGATTATGGCAAAGTTGCATGGTGAAAGGTAGATATACAAAAGTCCATTACTTTTCCATAAGCCAGTAATGAAAAATTATGAAATTTAAAACAATAACACTTAAACCTGTACCAAAAATAATATTCCTAGGCATAAATTTGATAAAACATGCACATCGTTTATATGAGGAAAAATCTAAAACTCTGATGAAAGAAGTTAAAAAAATCTAAATAAATGAGGATATTCTGTACTCATGGATTAAATATGAATTCTCCAATATGTCCATATTGTATGTTCTATTATCAGTTCTTCCCAACTTCTTATGTTTATTCAATACCACCTCAGTCAAGATCCCAGTAAGTTATCTGGTGGATATGTATGAAGTTAAACCATATGGAAAGGGAATGTGCAAAACAATATCAAGAAAAAATAAAGTAGGAAGGCCAACACTATCCCATTTCAAGACTTATTGTCATAAGTATTCAAGATAATATGATACTGGTGAAAGAATAGTCAAAGAGATTAATGGAATAGGAAAAAACTCTAAAAACATGGTTAGCTGATCTTTGACAAAGAAGAAAAGCAATTCAATAGAGAAAGGATGACCTTTTAAAAATATGGTACTGAAACAATTGGACATTCATGTTTTAAAAAAAAAGGAATCTTGATACATCTCACATCTTTCATAGAAAATGAATGGTTCATAAATCTAAATGTAAAGTGAAAAACTGTAAAACTTCTAGAAGATAACTTAGGAAAAATAACAGGGACCTTGTGTTTGGTGAGAAGTTTTTATATACAGTATCAAAAGCATGATCCATGAAATCAATTAATAAGTTGAAATTACTAATAAAATCTTTTCTGTGACACTACTAGAATAATTGAAGAGATAAGCCATAGATTTGGAGAAAATATTTTCAAAACATGTATCTGATAAAGAGCTGTGTCTAAAACATAAAAAGAATTCTTAAAACTCAACAAAAAGAAAATGAATATATGGTTAAAAAATGGGCAACATATCTGAGTAGACATTTTATCCAAGAAGATATACAGATATTTAAAAAGCTTGTAAAAATATTCCACATAATATGTCGTTAGGGAATTGCAAATTACAACGAGATATCACTGCTCGCTTAACATCTCTTAGAATGGCTATAACCCAAAAAAGTAAGGACACCAAATGCCGATGAGGATATGAAGCTACATTAACTCTCATTCATTGTTTTTCAGAATGCAAAATGGCATAGCTACTTTGGAAGACAGTTTGATAGTTTCACACAAGGCTAAACATGAACTTAGGATATAAGCATCAATCATGATTCATGGTATTTACCCAAAGTTGAAGACTTATGTACATCGAAAAAATTTGCACATAAGTGTTTTTAGCAGTTTTATTTATATTTCTCAAAACTTAGATGGTGCCAAGTGTCTTTTAATATTTGAATAGATGAATAGTCAATGGTACATCATTTAATGGAGTATTATTTAACTATAAAAAGGTATAAGTATTAAAACTACAAAAAGGCATAGAAAAAACTTAAGTACTTGTTACTAAATGAATGATGCCAGCGTGAAAAGGCTGTACATTGAATGATAACAGCTATATGACATTCTGGAAAATGAAAAACTATAGAGACAATAAAAAATGTCAGGAATTCCCAAGAATCCAGAGTAGGATCTGTGGAGTGGGAGAAACAAATAGATGAAGTACAGGGGATTTTTAGGGGGCACACTATTCTGTATGACAATTATAGTTGCAGATAAGTTAGATTATAAGTTATCAAAACCCATAGAAATTTATAACACACAAAGGGACTCTGAATGTAAAATATGAACTTAAATTTATAACAATGTGCAAATATTGTTTAATTATAACACCTCTGAGTGGTACTAAAAGGAAATCGAATGTATATGAGCACAAGTTTGCTGCAGGGGGAGTACATGGAATTTTCTGTATCATCTTCTCAATTTTTTGATATATGTAATCTCTTATAAATGAAGTGTATTAAAATAAATTTCATTTTATAAATAAACAGATTCATACCAGAAACAATAGAAAATTTAAGATGTTGATTTGACACATAGCAGGAAAAGTAAAAGTTAACCCTAGAAAAACACTAATATATTTTTCAGTGTGGAGGTAATAATATAACATTTATATTTAGAATAACATAATATAAATAGAGTTTAAACATGCTATATATTTACCTGACAGAACTCTTTATCTTTGGATCCTAATTAACACAGAAAGAAATAATTGCTCTGTTACCATGCATTGTTTAATTTCACTACTGAGCTAAAATACATGTGCAGTGTGAATGAATATCAATCCATCTCAAACACATTCTTTGAGTGGTATTTGCATTTTCTCAGTATGAGCTAATAGTACAATTCACTGTGGTTACAAAAGAGCAAAATGTGGTTAGCAGATTTTTCTACCTACTCCAAGAGCCAGACTAAAATTTCCTCGCAGAATTGGATTTGGGTATTAGGCAACAGGAAATGTGACTGCTGATAACTGAGTTACTTTAAACCCTGAAGCAGTCACTGGGACATTTTGTCCATTAAGTTTACAGATGGCAAAGTAGATAGGCCATTCACAGCTGCATGCATGAGGATATGACATCTTTGTCTATATTAATCTCATGGATCACTTGACATGACTCATTCAACCTCTCTTTTTATTACATGAAAAGGAAGCTAACTAGAAAGACTTCTAATAGTTTTAAAATAGATCCACACACTCTCATTGTCCACTCTTAAAAGTTTTGAAGTGAAATAAAAATACTTATTTCATTTTATCAGGTAAAAGTGCCAACAGAGGGTGTATTATGTGAATTAATTTTCTTTCATAATCATAATAAAGTAATAAAAATTAAATTTAAGACATTATTGATATGCCAAAACCAGTAAATGTTATGCATATGTTCCTGACACAAACTTTTGTTTTCAGTGGCAGTACAAATAACGTAAGTAAACACCATGGAAATAGAAATTAATTTCAGAAAATGCATTGGCTAGAATTATTCAGAATCCCCAGCCTCCCTGCCCCCAAAAATACATTTTTATGAGAGTCTGGTCATTTAGTTTGTTTGAAGTCTATAATTATAGCTGACAATAAATTGGGAAATCTGATTAGTCATCTGTGTCTTATTTATTAAGTTTAAAATGTCACAAATCTATGTGCTGTGATGAATATCCACAGTTACAATAAGTATATTCAATAAGACAATCTGATTGGCAGTACCAGCCAAAATAAAAGATACCTAACTGGAAATAATAAGATGATTCCCAATAGACAAGAATCCAAATAAATGAAGTATGAATAGATGATGTCTGATACATTATGAAATAGCATAAGCACAAAACTAAAGATGTATACAAAAGGAGAAACATTTTCATATTATGACCAGGGATTTGGAGCAGCCAGTAGAGAATGTGGAGAATCCTAGAAGATATTAATCAGCTTTGGAACAAAATTTGAAAATCCCTTCTAATCGAAAAGTTGAGAGTGAGTTCTCACAGTTGAAAAGCCATGCGTGAAAATAGTTCATCCTAAACTCTGTATGGACTTGAGCTGAGAAAACTAGGTCTGGAGTCCTGTGTCGTGTAAAAGGTCACCTTCTCTTTCTATATAGATTAGGTTAAAATTTAAAGATGTTTAAGTTTTGACAAAATCCACTTGCTCCCTAAAAACACTTTTGGATGATATGCAATTCAGTATATCCCTTCAAACTTTTTTTTTTTTACAATGTTACACTCATCTACCTACATAATCTATTTTTTGATGTCCATTGCCGCAAACTCAAACAGCAAAAATCTTAGTTGACTTTCATCTTCAAAATCTGACATATTGAGGAGCAATCCAGGACAATATTTAAATTGTAAATATGAAAAAAAAAAACACTCTTTAATACACAGAGGAAAATAAGTGATGAAATAACACTGATAGCCTTGTAAATGGCAAATGTGCCGGCAGCAGGCAGAACACACTGTTTTTGTATCCTGGGAAAGAAAGAAAAATGTGCCAACAGAAATAGCATTGAGAATGCCTGATGGTGGAAGCAGTGGTACTAATAAAAAAACATTCTGTTGCCCATTAAGTACCCATTAAATTCAGGAAACCAAGAGCTGAAGAGAGGTAAAATGTGTATCTCACCAGTCATTTTCAACCTCTATAAGAATAATCCCGAGACGTAGTTTCCAAAAATGCTTCCTCTTCAGCAAATCATGCCTCCTGGAATTCCTCTCCTTGTGCAATCTGCTCTGACGAGTTGGATGTAAAGTAGCCCCAGCTACTTCAGCTGATGCCCTGTGGATCAGGTATGCCGACCCAGCTCACCCCTACCAGAATATGTAATCTATAAGATCATGAACAACACAAGATGGCTGCTCTGGAGTGATATGCTTCTCAGCAACAATCACCAGAACAATCACCTAAGTTCAAATATTTTATGTGGGCCCTCATGATCATTGTGTTTTTAATATTCAGTCACTTAAAAAACACATAATGATAAGAAGTTATCATTATTAATTCATCAATACTTTTAAGAATTCTAGTATTAATAATCATGACAATTGCAATGGCTTACTCTTATTGTTGTTGTTTATATGTAAAATTCTTTTCTAAGAATTTTCCTGAATTATGCTATTTAATAGTCATAAGATACCTAAAGATAAGGTATTGCTATTAGCATTCTTATTTTATAGATGTGGAAACTGAGGCAAAATTAAATAACTATTCTCACAAACACCTGGCTAGTAAAGAATTATTACAAACCTTATTCATTACATTGTTCATTACAATATTTATTAAGTGTGTTTGATACATTGTAGTTCATATGTATACAAACATAATATTTATTTATTTATATAAACATAATATTTATTTATTTACATAATGCTCAACACATTTATAATTCTCTGTTACTTTATGATAATGATAGCTTCAGAATCTCCAAGGAGCTCATAGAAAACAGTTTGAGATCCATTGACCTAATCTAATTTCCTTTACTTATTTTGGAAGAACTGAGGTACACACAAGTTATATGAATTCCCCATTCACCTACTCAGCAATGTAGAACTGGAACCCCCTTCCCAGTGATATCCAATTTCACTCTTCATTTTGATCACAGGTGATCATTATTTGGGAACGATGCGATTTTAGAAACATCACATTTGTATCACCGTGAATTATTCAGTTGTCTTGTTATTCCAGTTACTGTGTAAGACTGAAAAAATAAAATTCACCTTTTAAAAAATACCTGATATGTACCATTATTCAGATTAGTGTTATAATGAATCAGTTTGTCAATGTCCTGTGCAAAACTAAGAAAAATATAAAACTATCTCCATCTTGGTTTCACATCTCCTTAGTACTGTCTACCATATTTTGCTGTATCAGCCTTGCTCTGTATACTGTGGAGATTATCAATGATCAGGTAATACAACACTCCTTTATTCTCTCATTACCTTACCCCTTTTCTACACTCCAAGGACAATCAATGCAAATATCTTGCCAAAGTTCTTTTCTTGTACACGATACTGCTAAACATCATTCAATCATTTGAGTGGAAAGCTTTACAGGAGTTCGTCTTAGGTGAACTCAAAGATGCCCATTTTTCTTTGAGAGTGGAATGAAGAGTTCTAAACAAGTCATAAAACTGTAAAAGCAATTTCAAGACTCCATCCTGATTGCTCACACTGTGAAATAGAAAGAAGCATTGGGGTTTCATGTACTCAAGAATATATCAGTAACTATTTATTGAATAATACTGCAGAAAACATCCTGTAGATGGGGAGAACTCTGCAGTAGTTCGATGAGTTATTTACAGAGTTCTCAAAGCAGGACGTCCTTATTCATGCTGGAGATGAGTTACCTAATAGTAAATCCAATAGCACTGAAAAGAAATTTATGACACAACTCTCCTATAAATTTATTGTTAGCATTAGAGGCATTGGATCCATATAATCATGAATTTGCGGATCTAGAAAGGGACCTTGAAAATAAACTCAAGCCCACTCATTTTATCGGCAAGTGCATATAAACCCAGACACAAAAATCAGTTTTCATGACTTTTAATGATGATTTGAAACAAATTTGAACTCTAGACATTTTAATCCCCATGGTGTGCTTGTATGTTCTTGCCTACTATACCTTAGAGAGTGGTGAGAATAATTAGTCAGTTATATGAAACAACCAAATCAAAGACAGACAATTCTTAGATACTTGGAATTATACAAGAGATTTGAAAGTAGACATAAAGCTTGAATATTAGGTTGTCTCTAAGTGAAAAATTGTAATGTCAGAGATCGATGTGTTCTAATTAACTGCTTCTCCCTGTCCTTTGGTAAAGAACGGTGTTTTCAGAGAAATCATTAACAACAGTCATGACAATTGTAGTGACTAAGCTTCATTTGTTGTTGTTTCTGGATCAAAGTTTCTTCTGTAAAATATGAAACACTCTACATTGTCTATTCTTCAAGCTGCTGTGATGACCACATCTTTCCCGAAAAACAAATAAAATTATTTGTTCAAACTCATTTCTCATCACAAACAATGTTACCTGGCAGCCTGAGAAATAAATACAAGAGGATTTTACTTACAGTTTTAAAAATGGCTGCTGTCTTAACCTCTGCTGTGTGGGAGGACCTACACTAGTTGTTTTCATGTCATCTCTGTGATTCAGCTACTATTTATTTTCTTCGCTTGATGGATAAGAAAATTGAAGACCAGGATATGAATAACTTTCCTAGAGTTAAATAACTAGAAAGTGTTGGAGGCAAGTTTTAAAGTTAAGTCTGATTTTAAGGTCCAGGCTTTTCCCACAATGCCAAGCAGAGCCAACAAACGTCTAGCAAAGTGGTTAGCCATATGGACAGTTTCACAGGCAGTTTATTCTGACATTTCTCTATCTTTGAGAGGTATTCCCTGGATTTATTTGAACTTAATTATTCTCTTTGAACGCCTAACTTCTTTGTGATTAGAAAAGTAAATTATATTGAGAATTAAAAAATAGAGATAACTAAATATAATTGAACTACTATTTCAGTTATACAAGTTGTCTGATTAGCGTTTTAAGATTCTGTATTCTACACATGAGGGAATCAAATATAAGGATATAAAGAGAATGATAAAAGCTACATCTTGAAAAAAAAAAGCCAAAATAAAACTTGCATAGATATATGAAGCACATTTTAAACCAGAAATATTTGTAGAGATGAAAAGGAACATTCATAATGTTAAAATGTTTATGAAGAAAATTTCAAAATTCTAAATTTGTATACAACTAATAGCATTACCTCAAAATATAAGACAACAATAATTGATCAAGATAAAAGCTGAGACAAATTTATAACCTAGAAATGGAAAACAAGTAAAACTCCATAAATATTTGAATAAGAAAAGTCACTTTAGGGGCTGAGAGTATCAGCCAGTGGTAGACCAAGCACATAATATACACAAGACTTTGGGTTCAATTTTCCATGCCCTGTCAAAAAAAGAAAAGAAAAGAAAAAGAAATATTTTCACTCCTAAAAAACACATGAGTCAGAGGAAAAAAATCTCATAAAAATTTAAAATATTTTAAATTAAATGATAATGAAAATATGCCATTAAAATGTGCTATTCTTCAAATAGATAATTAGATCATTGACTAAGAGTTTTAGTCTTTATTCTTGATATTTGTGGAGATTTGCTTTATGAACAGTGAGTTTTGGAAAATACTTCCAAGTTCTCAAAAAATATAAGGAAAAAATAATGAAGACAAAGGGAGAAGTTTATGAAAAGGAAAAAAAAGTCAGAAGTCATTTGTTTTTTCTTTTTTTCTTTTTTTGGTAAGAGGAATTGAACTCGGAGGCACTTAACCACTGAGCCACATCCAAAGCTCTTTTTTGTACTTTTTATTTAGAGACAGGGTCTCTCTGAGTTGCTTAGTGCATCGCTAAGTTGCCGAGGCTGGCTTTGAACTCACAATCCTCCTGCCTCAGCCTTCTGAGCCTCTGAGATTATAGGCGTGCACTACTGTGTTTGGCCAGAAGTCATTTCTTTAAATCTCATAAAAGTGATAAACTCATGTCAAGACTGATTAAGAAAAAGAGGAGAACACAAATTTATGAATATCAATATTGGGAAAAAATTATCCCTTATAGGCCTATAAATATGCAAAAGATAATGAAGTTTATTAGAAACAACCATAAAGAATTAGAAAATTTAGACCAAAGTTCAAATGTTCTCTTTGCTATGTGGACGCTAACACATAACAAGGGGGTGAGGGGAAGAATAGAAGTTCAATGGATTAGACAAAGGGGAATGAAGGGAAGGGAAAGGGTTGGGAATAGGAAAGACAGTGAAATGAATCAGATATAACTTTCCTATGCTCATATATGAATGCACGACCAGTGTAACTCAGGTATAACTAGAAGACTGAGATCCTAATTAGAATAAGTTATACTCTATGCAGTTATAATATGTTAAAATATACTCTACTGTCATGTATATCTAAAAAGAATAAAAAATAAATAAAATAAAAAGCTTTAAAAAAGTATTAGAAGATTTAGAAAATCATTTGAACACACATGTGTCAAGACCATGAATTAAAATAATATTTCTATCTTCTGCTAATCAAATCCAGGGGTTAATATGTGTAATATACATGCAGAGATGGAATTCACATATATTATGCAATAAATATACAGTCATGAGTCACTTAATGAAGGGGTATGTTCTGAGAATTGTGTTGTTAAGTTGATTTTGTCATTGTGAGAACATCATAGAGTGTACTTAACAAACAAAAATAATATAGGTCAGCCACTTTGCATGGTCACTTGAGGTCAAGAGATATCGTTAACAAGAGCTATATGAGGAGCCTATGTTATACAACATACTGTTTTATAGTAAGCTTCCTTAATAAGTAGGAATATACTCTAATGACAGAAAGTATTGTATAGTAAATGTATAAACAAGTAAGCTATTTATTATCATTATCAAGTATGATGCACTGGAAATAATTGGATGGCTATACTTTTATATGATAATGCAGTAGGTTTGTTTCTAGCAGCATTACATAATAGTGATGCTGTGAGAATGCCTGTATACGTGTGCTAAGATGTCACAACGGTCATAGTGTCACTAGGCAATAGGACTTTTTCAGATCTGTTATGGTCTTATGGGGACCACCATCATATGTGCGATATGTCATTGTTACTTTACACATGATTATATATACATATATGTATATATATGTGATGCATATGTGCAATGTTGCATGCCCAATACATATATTATGTGTAGTGCACGTGATATATGTATGTATATACATACAAACACGTTTCTATAGTATGTATATGTCTATAATATGTATATATATATGCCTATATATGCATTTCACATAAAATATATGTGGATTATATTTATCACACTCAGTGTTCCATATCACAATCTTATCTGTATCTCACAGTGATTTAAAAAATGAATATTAGAAGAATTGGTGATCTAAATTACCAATTTCCTCAATATCATAGATGCATGATAGCTATCACAGAAGAATGATAGCCATCACATAAAAATGATCATGGCATAGACAGAGATTTATTAAACAGAATAATCATTAAAGAAAATCTTTATAAATTAAACACATTAAAATATCCTTTTTATTAAAGAAAAATGTAGAGACTAGTTAATCATAGCCTTTGAGAAGATATTTGCAATACATAAATAATAAAATTCTTGTGTTCCAAATATATGACTCATAAGAATTAATTATAAAAAGCCAGAGAAATAGAAATATGAGCCAAAGTCTTGGACATCCAATCATGAATGAAGATATCCAAATGATCAGTAAGCCCATAAAAAGTGTTTAATACCATTAATTATCAGGGAAATGTAGATTAAAGCTAAAGAAATATTAGCCTAATAAAGTTTTATCTTGAAGCAGAAAAAGAAAAAGAAAAAAATTGTTAGTGAATATAGATGTGGCATATTGGGAATTCTCATTAACTACTTTGGAAAATATAAAATGGTAATACCATTTTGGAAAACTGTCATTATTTCCTAAAGCTGAATATACACACATAAATTTTCACCCTGTGATTCCATTATATGGTATATCCTTCAAGAAATCTGTTCATTTTTACACAAAATGTATGAAGGAAGATGTTCATAGCAGCACTATTGTCCAAATGGGAAGCAATACAAATGTAAATAAACAGTGGAATAAAAAATGATGGTCTATTCAAACAATGGAATGCTATACATGAATAAAAATAGATTAACTATAGCTCTATGCAACAATATAGATAAATTTCATACACCTATAAAGATACTGAATAAAAGAAGCCAGATCCAGAGGATATATACTTTTATATTTATAAAATGTTCAAAAGCAAACAAACTTGACTGATGGTCTTAGAAATCAGGATAATGGTTAACTTTGGGGAGGAATGGGGTATTGTAGCTGTGGCACATCTGTAGTATTGCTGGAAATGTAATTCTTAATGAAGGTGATCAGGGTGATAGTTATACTGGAATGTTTACTATGGAATACTCCATCAAGCTGCATGCAGGTGATTTCTATATACACAAACACATGCCATACATTAAGGAAAAATATTTCTTAAAAAATAGGAGAATCAGAGAATGGCCCTATGTGACTTCTGTGCTAAAATAGAACTTGTTTCAGTCTGCTTATTCATGTATGGAACTAGTCTATTATGAATTGGAGCTCTAATTGACACACATATTGAAAATTCTAGTTTATTTTAAGGATGGAATCCAGGTTCATACTCTCCTTGGTAAATGTTTCCATTTGTGTCAAAGTAGGGCAGACCAGTCAGACTAATTTAGAATTTTAGACTTAAATTTATTTTAATAGATATTAAAATATACAGTTTAATACATCAGTGTGTTGGTAAGTAAACCAAATATTAAGTGTTTATAGAGCTTATTTTCTTACTGTGTACATTCAGAATAAGTTTAGCTGTATATAAAATCTGAGGAAGGTAGGATTAATTTTTTTAACTTTTTGTCAAATTAACTCCCCCATAATCAATAAAATAAACAGGCATTATTTTTCTCACCTATCAAGAAGTTTAGACCAACCTAGGATATGTATGTAGGGGTACTGCAGAAGCTCCATTTGCAGTTATCAGTGTCTTTTTTTTTTCTTCTAGTTTCCTGCTTTGCCATCTTTAGCATCTTTATTCTTATTCTTGAACCTTTAGTGTCTGGTCTCATAACAGTTTCCACACAGGAAGAAAAATGAAGAATGAAGGAACCTGGAGGAATCCCTAAATCAGGAATGCAAAACTTTTCCTGGCAATTCATCATCTTCTGCTTGTGTTTCCTGTCACACTCCCTCATATAGGGCACTGAAGGAAGGTTTTAGTCTGTTGGGCTCATGCATTTCAAGATAACTAGGTTCTTTGGATGAAGAAGAAGGAGTTAAAGGCTATTGAATAGACTAGAACAGTGCCAATTATGCACAAGATCCATACATCCATGAACCAATAGGAATTGCTGACAGCATCACTCAAAATCTGACATCAGGTGCAAATACATTTTTTATTGGGTTCAAAGAGCAATTTGAATATGGAATGATGTGTTATGTTTTCTACAGAAAACCTGACTCAGATCCTTTTTCAGATGTAATGTTTTGGAGAATACTATATTTTAAATGCTAATGATAGCATTATAGCAATTCTTTTTGCATGTGACATTTCAAAGGGAACATTTTTCTGAGTAAACATTGATGGATCATTTACATACACAGCAATGAAATTACTGCATCATTCCATTTGAACCAGTTTTCTCCAACCTATCAGAAAATGTCATCTTAAGGTTTAAATTTAATAAAACTAAGGGCATATTTGAGTTACATATTTTCACAAAAAATGTGCTGAGTTGTTAAAACATTAGTCAATAATTCAAGAATACATTACAAATTTTCCACTTCTACTAAAAGAATTTCATCTAGTAAACTAAAATAAAGTATTTGTTTCATAGGCTTTGGGGAAATAAGCTAGGATCATAATTTGCATGTGATTTGCATATGCATATCATACCCTAGGGACCCTATTTAACATTTTTGAGGATTTACAAATATGATTGAAGAAATCATTAATAAAGCTTAAATTATTTAAAGGGGAAAAGAAGCCAAGGAGATTTATGAAACTAAGCATTCCTCTCAAAACAATGCCATAGAAATATGTTTTAAAAATGATGTAATTCCCAAATTTATAAATGCATTTTCAAATAAAATAATGAACTCTTCTTAGTTTAGGTAGGGAAATTTTTAAAATCACTGCTTTTATAACTTTTTTTTAATAGATCTGTGAGGAGTACTTTGAAATACTGTGACAGAGACTTCAATCATTTTGTCACCAGAGGTCCAAGGAGTTCCCAAAGAGGGGAACTTGACTCAGGACAAAAGGGGTTCTTGGCTTATGTCTTAGGAAAGAATTTCAGCATGTACTACCAGATACACAAAGGTTTATTTAGGAAAGCAGAGGCACATTCAAAGGAGAATGTGGGAGAATGTGGGTTATCTCAAGAGTCAGAAGCTTTGGGGATAAATCAAGGAATGCACATTCAAGGGAGAATGCAGGCCATCTCAAGAGGGAGAGATAGCTACCCCTTGGTATGAAGAGAGAGAGACAGTTGCCAGGCTGGACTAGAGATGGGGCCAGGGCAGATTTGCACAATTTCACACCAGTTTTCCCTGGCTTGTGCATTATCTCCATATTACCTTTTGCAGGCAAGGGGATGGGTCAAGGGTTAGGCCAAGGGCTGAGCGGCATTGCTCAGGAGTTGACACCATTCATGGTTCCTGCATTTCAGTAGTTCATGGTTTCCTGTATTTCAATATATTTCCTGTATTTCAATGGTTCATAGGCACTTCTCTTTGGATATTCAGTCCATCTTTTCTGTATCCCCAAATTCCTCTCTCAATTTGAGATAGAAAATTTTCCAAGTTAGAGATCACCACACTTAAACCTCCAGGCCTCATTTTGTATTCCTGTTCAAATTCTTGATTAGAAGTCCTTTTTCTCTAAGACTGAGAGCCTGTCCTGAAGCTCACCTAATTAGATGGTGTTCTAACAACCCCTCTCTGGCACCTGTGCCTCCTCTCCAGCGGCTACATTCACTCACAGAACCTATTTAAAAACTGGCTGATTCCTAAGTAGGAGAAATTGGAGTTTCCTTTCTGTATGAAGAGTAGAGCAGGGCTGCATGGAAAGGGGGCTACAACTCTATCACCTTGCCAATGGCCCTCTATCTTGCCAAGTCAGAACAATGAGATTATTACCAAACATAACTGATAGTTTCCCCCAGGATGGCAACTTGCATGCATCTTTTCTTGGAAGCAACTTTTTGCTTTTCCCTTAAGGCAATTATCATGCTTTGGATTCTATATTTAGCATGTACCTCTCTTGCTGACTTGCATCTCTTTGTTGGGGATGTAAGGCTACCTCTCCCTTTTAATGATGCCCACCTTCATGGACTGTGGACTATGCAGTCCCACAAGACTCCAAATTGGAGAAGTGCTCAGCTACCAGCATATTGAAATATTAAATAATTTTATCTTTGACCTTGTGTTTTCTAAATGAAGCCTGATAGGACAACAGGGCACAAACATGAGAGAGAAACTCACCAGTGAGCAGTGTGTGCATACGCAGGCTCAGGCCTGCCGTGCAGCAGGCAGTGGCAGGCACCAGCTAATTTATATGGCCTCCTACACATATGCACATATCAAGGGGCAGTCTGGAGGAACTTGGGGTATCCAGATTGGTGGCATTGGCAGTGGCTATGGCAGCAGATATAGTAATGGCACCAGAGGAAGCCTAGTAACTACGCCATGGGACAGGGAAGGTTCTCTGTGTGGAGCAGCACTAGGATTCATGGTGGGAGGCCAGCCCTGCAGTCTATCCCCATAGTAGCATCAGAAAAATATTAACCCTCGATCTAAGCACTATAACAGTAACTGCTGATGCTTAGACAATACCCTTTGTCAGTAAATTATTGAAAAATAAAAGCATATTGCATGTGTTGATTCCTCAGGCAGGGAGTTATTAGAATTCATCAAAGAATTTTGAATCTGTGGTTTTGAAATACCAGTAACATTGCAAAGGAAATATCCACAGGCTAAGAAAGAGAAATTCATTGTGCAGAATGTTCCCTTTGAAAAAACACCATAGCTCTGTGAAGCTTTGAATGAACTGTTTTTTTTTTTTTTTAATAGGGACGATAATTGAAACAACAGCAAAAGAATATTTGAATTATTGTTTGAAATTATATGCAGATCATGAAGACATTTTTGGAAGCCACTTTTCCATAGTAAGTTACAAAAGACATTTGCAAAAATTTTATAATTTGATCATAAATGTTTTCATTTAAAAGTAAATTTAGATTTGTAGGAAAGTTATTTCTATGAAGAATTAAATCTTTTGCGAAAAATTGTCCCCAAAGAATCATTAACTTCACAGATGGTAAAATTTATATTTTGAGATAATTTATCATGTGTTTCCCAAAGTTGTCAGAACTTGTAAAATACTCTTAATAGCTGCAATAATAGTTACTTGAGCAGAATGAATTTTTCTCAAATTTAAAAATTATCAAAAATTATTTATGATTAGCTGGGAGCACGGGTATAATTTTCCAGTTACATCATTTGAAAATGAAATTATTAAAGCTATATATTTTGATGTCTTACCAAAAGAATTTGCAGAAAGCAAACCAGAAATATAATCAAGATATTACATTTTTAAAGGTTTCTATTGTGCTATATAAAATTATAAAGCCAAAATATTATTTTTTGCTATTGATATGCTTATGTTCCTATTTATGCATCACCATGATCCCATTATGGTATGTAATAAATAAAAATTTTAGTGTTAATTCTCTTATTATCAATATAAGATGGTAGAAAAGAAATTGATGTAGACATTGAAGGTTGAATAGAACTTGATATTAGGAAGTTTGTTCCTCCCTCATTTTTTTTTATCAGTGCATTATAGTTGTTGACAATGGTGGGATTTGTTGCTACATATTTGTACACGCACACAATATAACAATATGATTTGGCCAATATCACTTCCCAGAACTTCCTCTCTCCCTCCCCAGCAATAAAATATTTTTAAAGGTAAAGCTTTATGTTTTAGTGCCTTGAAGTGGCACTTTCTTCCTGCTTTTTGAACAAGGGACCCATATTTTCATTTTTCACTGCAAATTATGCAGCCAACCTGCTTTGAACATTTGTTCATTTTGCACGATTTCTGCTCCTCCACGCCCCTACCCTCAGAGCCCTCACAGCCAGCCTTATTCCTCTTCCTTCCTAATCCGGAACATTTGTGATTCACTCCTGCGTTCTTGCCTGCCAGCCATTTGAGTCACAGCCTGTTATTCCACTTATAATGGCATATTTGCAATCATTTTGAACACTTACTCTTTGCTAAATCCTTTACATATAGTACCTAATTAATCGTCACAATCGCTCGGTGGGGTAGGTATTTTAGCTTAATTTTATAGACAGGGAAGCAGAGGTTTACAGTGATTAAACATTTTCTAATGTCACAGAGCTAATTGGACTGTGAAACCTGCTAGGAAAATGGAAGGAACATTAGATTTCAATTTCTTTGTTTTCTGAATAAGGCATGAAGGTGTTGGCTCATAACCGGTGATCTGCTTCTCCCTTCTCACTCACTCTATTTGAGATCCTGTCCCTTGCCTTCTGTGGCCCTTTCGGCCCTCCTATGCCTAGTCTTCATCACCAAGATCCTACCAAGTCCTTCTGAAATATGTTTCCCACTCCTTCTTTTGAGTAAATGTCCTTTGATTTTCAAAGATGCAGTTCAAATATTCACCATCTTTAAGAAGTCTTGCCTGCCTTTCTCTCACCGCCACACCCCAGGTGGAATCATTCTTGTCTTCCCTGGCCCAAGGTTTGCCCTCTGTTCCTTTTCATAACCGGTGCAATGCTAGTGTGTTTTAACAGTAATATGCTGGTCTCCACAAATAGGGACAATTCGTCTCTCACAGATAATAACTATATTTTAATTTGCTTTCATATCCGAGACCTCAGCCCAGTTCACTAATGAAGAAATAATGAAAAAAAAAAAAATCAACAAATGAACCAATAATAAAAGGGGCAAATATTATTTCTTTTTTTTTTAATGTTTATTTTTTAGTTGTAGGTGACAGTATATCTTTATTTTATTTTTATGTGGTGCTGAGGATCGAACCCAGTGCCTTACGCATGCTAGGCGAGCATGCTACCACTGCACCATAATCCCAGCCCCGCAAATATTCTTTCTTACACTGTGGTATTATCCAATTATTACTGTTAATTCTTTAATTTTAGTACCATATCACTTTTATAAATGTCATTTTTCAGTTCTATCTTGAGTGCTTTATATATCATACTCCATATTACCTCAAAACACTGTCATGTTTCTGGTGTTATTTCCTTCAACACAGAGGGAAACATAAAGGAGTTAGGGATGTTACATAAATTGTCCAATATGACACAGTTACTAATGGATAGAGCTATAATTTGAACTCAGATCCTATAACTTTTTTTTTTAACTTTTTTTTTATTTAGTTATTTTATTTAAATGCGTTTCAAGTCATAGTACATAACCAGAGCTCAGTTTTTCCATTTCTCTGGTTGCAAACCAGATAAAGTCACACCATTAGAGTCTTTTTGAAAGCCTTTGCTCTCTAAAAACATTTGTTTCCTTATACTCTTCATTTATTAAAGCACTTGTCCTAAATACTACAGTTCTTTATTTAAGACACTGTTTAATCTAACCCTTTATTCAAGAAATTGTCTCAAGTTCAATTGAACTAAAGAACAATATCTTTGTCTCCTTCTGTCAACATTTGAAATTATCCTTCTAACCCTAAATAATTTCTCTAAAAGTCTGCACGTTCATTTTCTCTGATCTAGTGCACAAGTGATGGTGGAATCTTAGCACAGAAAATAAGAGATGGGAAGCCAGAACTCTCCTCAGTGTTTTAGACTTTTTTCAGTAAATGTCTTCCTGGCAAATGGACGCCTGGGCCGGCAATGCTCAGAGATCTCTCAATTAAATCAGTGGCTTTACAACTTGTATACCTTCTCTGGTTCCTTCCCTACATTTTGTATTACTTTCCCCTGTAATAGACACAGTTGACAGAAAATAGCTAAACCCTGGCTGCTTGACTTGAAATTTCTATATATAGTAGTCGAGTTTCTCAAGACAGAAATTCTAAAATTTATTTAGATTTGAATACGGGAAAGAGTAGAGAAGGAAAGATACAGAAAAAGTCCAGTCTCTGTCTGTCATGAAACTTAGAATATGTAATTGAAATGACCTCTTCGGTGAATTTCTCATGATTATGAAATCCTTTTTTATGACTATTCATTTGAATTTGATATTTGGTAATAAATGTCTTTTTTTAAATACTGAATTGGTTAAGTACTATATTTAAGGAAGCTTCTCAAAGGAAAAATCATCTACAATTCTCTTAAATGTTTATGAGATACTAATAGGGTGTAGATTTGCAATTAGGGCTGTATTTTATATGAATTTAAATACAAGACTAATATTTATGTGCGGTGAGAGCAATCTCTCCTTTGGAATGTAATTCTTTTTTTTTTTTTTCACTGAGCAGCTGAGCCTCTGCAGTACCCTCCATCATTTGTCAGATTTAACAACCCAGAGTAAATAGCTCACTGAAAAGTAGCTATGGGTCCATCTTGTTGATCCCAATTTGTCAAACATTGCAGTAAAAATGTGCTAAGCCTTTACCAAGGGTGTGAGATTTGTAATTTATCTGAAACTTTAGCCCAAGCCTAGATATAGAAATATAGATTCCTATATCTTCCAATTATAAATATACTGTCTTGCATCTACAAAGTCCCTAATTTAAAAGTAGTTATGTTATATAACACACTAGGTTTTCAGTCTTCTACCTTTTGGGTATATTTTTCAATGAAGATATAGTTAGAGGAATATTTTTAAATTGTTGATGCTTCTTTCATGAGTCCCAAAAAGGGTAAGATGTATTACATAAACCAAACCCAGTTTGTAGCAGAGGCAAGACTAGCATTCAGAAATAACTGGCAACCCAATTTGCTTCACACAAAGTAAAATAAGCAAGAATGAGGAGATGATGATTATAGACAATCTCCACAGAATGTCGAAGAGTCGGTAGATAACAATTTTGAAATTCAGCTAGGATTTAGATGTTTTCATGTGTTTATGAACAAGAAATAACTCTTAATGAGCTTATTTGACACACATTCTAATTTCAGTTATGATCATTTGTTGAATTAAATCGAGGCCTTCCTTAACTCAAGTTATTGCTTCATATTAATAAGAATAAAATGTGCTTTTCTAAGTATATATGAATCATACCTGTCATTCAGTATCCTGGTAGAGGACCAGTTATCATCTGTTGAAATTCATGAATTTCCCTAGTAAATCGGAGGAAATTACTTGAAGTCCAGTGGGTAATTTTTCATAACAGGACTATAAACAGAATATGATACCAATAACCTTCTACAGACATTAAATCAACTTCTCTTTCCTATAGAGACCTGCCACTCTACATATGTTGTAGGGATGGGTTATGAAAGTAGGGTGATACTGAGCTTGAGACCAGCATCTTTATTAGACTGGTTATGCACTATTTACAAAACATGGAAAACTGCAGCTGAATTACATGTGATGAAGCTGCTTTGGGGATCAGCTTCATATACACATACACCATGGGCATAGTTCAATTCCAAGTTCCCTCCACACTATTCAGTAGAGTCCTTCCACACTATTTAATAGAAAGTAGGAACTCAGGGACTGTTTCCTTCACTCAGTCATTTATTAAAAAGCCAGAACTCAATCTGTGGACCACAGAACTTGTTAAGAAATAGCACAGAAATGGAGACAACATTGATGAGAGTGCCTTTAAAATCAGATGGCCTGCTGGGAGCAGTGGCGCATGCCTGTAATCCCAGAGTAAATAGCTTGGGAGGCTGAGACAGGAGCATCTTGAGGTCAAAGCCAGCTTCAGCAACTTAGCAAGGCCGTAAGCAATTTAGCAAGGCTCTGTCTCAAAATAAAACATAAAAAGTGCTGGAGATGTGGCTCAGTGGTTAAGCACCCCTGGGTTCAATCCCCAGTACCAAAAAATAAACAAATAAACAAACAAACAAATAAATGAAATCAGATGGCCTGAATCACTAAATTTATGATTATCTCAAGAAATATTCAGAGGCCCAGGAGTGAGAATGGAAAAAGAAAAAAGGGAGGGTGACACAGAGATGGGGCTTGGTGAGGCAGGAATGGAGTTAAGTGAAGGAACAAAGATTCCCGAGTACTCTCAGGATGGAAGAGCTGAGGAGCCATGAGGTGCAGCCTGGATGGGAGAACAAGTGGAACCAAGAGATGACGTGAGGACCCAGGGGCATGGAATAGGCAAAGCCGTGATCAGGTGACAATGAGCAGGTTCGGTAAT
>PVHX01003586.1:0-141048 GCA_004024805.1 Geosciurus inauris
ATATATATATATATACTGTTCATTGAAAGTGCATATAAAGATGTTTAATATGAAGAATGTAATCTGCTTATAATTTTGTGCAAAGTTAGAAAAATTATGATTGTAACAATTTTTTTTCTATTTGCCTCAACAAATGTTTTCAGTGAATAGTGTGTACAGCTTCTGAAAATTTGTTTTTTTGTTATGTATTAAAATTCAACTTTTGAGAAAAATAAAAAATAAAAAAAAGTCTATCTACAATATAATTAAATTCCCTCTGTTAATTCAAAAACAAAAAGTCAATGAATGTCATAAAATTAAATAAATCTAGGTGCTCTCCACATTATAATTTTCAGTTTTGCATATACCAGGCAAAAAGAATCATGCTTTATTCTACCACTAAATAAAAGCAGCAAACTTGCAACTTCAAATTCATGAGCTTATTAAAAATCTTCTGATCTTTAAAAATTCATTCTCTTGTAGTTGGGCAATAAACTTGAAAACACACTAATGCTCTGACTGCCAAGTAGGTATAATGACATTAAATATAAACAAGCACATCATTTCATGGGTGCAAGATGAGTTTATAAAATATAAATGCTCTGACAGTAAGAAAACATACTGCTATATTCAATTATATCATCTGCTCAAAATACAATTGCTTCTATGTTTGGTAAATAGATTAAATCCAGGTCACATTCCTGCATTCAATTGAGTTTCTAGTCACTCCCTTTTCTCTAAATACTTGTGCTCTTTGTTTCTGCATGTTCTTAAGTGTCATCATGTATTGCTATAGGCATGATGGCTATATTTAACTAATAATGACAGTGGTTGTCATTAGATTTTAACTCAGTAACACTAGTCTGACATATCATTTGAAGTATGTCTTCAATTTAAATTTGATTAAAATTACAAACATCCCATCTATTGTGCCAATCAAAATGTTGTCACCCTTTTCCTGAACTTTTCTGTGAACTTTGTTTAAATAAGTTATGGCAGCTGAAAGTTAAGGCTAGCCCTGGGTCATGAACATCTTTTAAAATAAAACTTGGAACAGGGCAGAGTAAGACTATTTGGGACTCTTTTTATAAAAGTACTTGATTTTTACCTAAACCTCAGAGAGCTAGAGTTCAAAGCCTCTAACTCAGATTCCTATACCAAGCTCTACACAACAGTAAGGATTTTAATTTGATTGAATATATTTCAAAATCTTAGACCTGGCAAATACCTTTTGTAGTAAAATCAGGTATTTCTGAAACCTGTATGAAAAGCTTGTGGATACATGCCTAGAAAAGGATGGAGCAAAAGAGCGTAAATATACAGCAAGCAGACAGACAATATTTTCAACACCTATTATGTGTCTGATTTTTACCCTTATCATCTTAGCTACTCCTCAGAGCAATGCTGTGAGGTGTATACAATTATGCTTGATTCATGGATGAGGAAATTCAGGTTTAGAGAAATTAGTGATTTGCACATGTTTACACTCTAATTTGCTTTCCTGGCAATGATAAATAGAAACAAGATTTTTGTTGTATTCCTAAGCACAGACAGTTATTCTCAGAAGGTATAAGTGGACACAGCTTCTGAGTGATAGGCTTCAAATCTTAGTTATACCATTTACAAAATGCTGGTCTCACTTTTTAAAATTTAGACTAGGGATTTATAGATATTTAATACTCAATTTACCTTTACTAGAAAAATAATATTAAATAATCCATTATGGATCAGTACCTCTGTTTTACAGATGAGGGCAATAAAAGTGCAGAGCAGTTTGCCCAGGATCATACAGTGAGGGCTAGAATCTTGCAGGATCATCTGACTTCATGTCTAGCATTCTTTAAACAATAATGCATGTCTCACACTCTCCTAGCAGATGTCTGAAAGCTTCAAAAAATGAACAGTGTGAAAGGCAAACTGCTCTGAAAAAGTAATTACCAAATGTAGAAATGAATTCTCAGGTAAAGTAACAAGCAGGGTAGGCAGTCAACTGTCTAAAAGTTTTAACTTAAAGCTTACTATAAATGCCCATTTCATTTTACAAGTCCCTCCTGTTGTTTCTATAACATTATTTCTTCTTATTATACAACCTTTTTATTTCCTTTATAACACTTACATTGCCAATACTTATTTTTCTTTTTATGCTTATTTTCTTTATCTCATTTCAGCCACTAGAACCTAATTTCCATGAGACCTCTGTCTTGTCCATACTATATCCATAAGACATGGGAGCAGTGCCTGGAACATTGTAGGAATTCAAAAAATATATGTTCACTAGATAAATGAACAAATGTTCTCCCTTTAACTCAAACTGTTCCTTTTGCCTCCTTACAGAATCACAGTTTTTGAGGGTGTTGTTTTGTTTTTATTATATCCCACATACTTTCTCAGCTCTAGTCAGGGAGATGGACTCAAACAACAACTTGATGGATGCAACAAACAACTTGAGGTAATAAGGACAATATCTATAAATTTTCTGAATTAATATTCACATGTGTGTGTATATATATATATATATACCTCATGGTGTGTATATCATACATTATGTAATATCCTCAGGAAAATCAGGGTAGCAGCCCAAAGTCAAATGCATCAATTATTTTTCAACAATACACTTGATAAGTTATAATAAATAAAGTTCTACTAACAAATGGTTATTTTTAAAAGCTGTTTGGAATTCTACAATCTTGAGTTTGGGAATCATAAATAAGTGACTATGGATTTGTAGCTCTACTCAGGGGTTATAAGGAGTAAACCTAACAAACTTAAAGCCATAACTGGATACATGGCTTACAGAAACAATTCAGCCATTCAAATTATCCGAATTATAGTGTGTTTGTAGTGTATGCATATAATTAATTCAATATTTCATGATTATCTTAAGAATTTAGGTGTTTCCCAATGATTCAATATTCGACAGTTTGAGGGGAAGATGCAAACCACATGCAAATGCTATAGGTTTTCCTACTGGCTAAAGTCACTTTTCTCCCCCTTTGGTCTCCCACAATTGTCTTCAAATTCATATCTATTTATTTAGTAAGGATACCATGTACTCTTATTTACAGGTTTAAAGCCTTTGGAACAGGGAAACACATAAAATATATGCTTGTGATTTATCTTTACCTATACAAATAGAGTTATTCTTTCTCTATGATGCTAGTTTTCTACTTTTGAGTAGACACAGCCAAGTGGGAGATAAAATGGACTAACAAAATCACCTAGTATATCTTCTATTGAAACTAAATTATAAAAAGGAATTTGGGAAAACCAACCCTGACTCCTGTAGCTGCCTATATAAATTAGTGTTTGCCCTGTAGGTAGGCATCATGACGTTCAGTATTAGCTTTAGGAGGATGAAGCAGCTATTGGTGTAGGCAACAGTACAGCATTCTGTGTTAAGATCCCGAAGAAGAAAGAGCAAGGTGTGGTGTGATATGAGTAGTGGGTCATTTCTTGACACTTGTGCTTTTAACATAACCATTAAAAATAACAACCTTAATAGACATATAATGAACCAGAATACAATACATGAATCCAGGTTCATTAAACTAATGCATTTTTTGAAAAACAAAATATGACAGAACATTTCATTATTGATGCAGATATGAGAAAAAAGTGTTATGCTGCTATTTAGAATGTGTCCTATCTGTCGTGGAATTGAAATATTTCCAAATCATCAATAATTAAAATGATGAGAATCCATCATTTCACTGACATTTACTTCTACATGAAAAGATGGCCTATTTTAAATATGCTCACACATATTCTTGTCAATCACAAGCTGTCACAGCAAATTATTTCATTTTGTAGATCACATGGCAGCTAGCAGAAAATCTCAAGGTTTAAATTTAGATCTTAGGTGTAGTATCAAGAATTCCTTTCATGGATTTTTTTTCCTGTGACTATATCTTCACAATACAGCATTTAAAAGATGTAGAATCTTATTCATAATACTCAGTTTTGCTTCTGATTAAAAAACATCAGTACTGAAATGAATCACTGTAAATGGTAATTCTGAAAGCCAAATAGTAGAATAGGATATACAGGAAACAGTGAAAATATAAAACTAAAAAAATTTAAAGACAATAAGAACTCCATGAAGTAAAATTCATTAGGTAATAAATTAGGTCTAAACAAACCCTCCCTCCAAACTTTCTTTAAGATATTTAATTAATCACTGGGCACAAACCATTCCTGATGCTATATTTGCATTGCCAATATCTCCTAGCAGTTATAAAGGGACTGAACTTTTATAAATCATATGGATCTCATCCAAGAATTTTCACTGTGCTACCATTAAGCAGAAGCTTCAGGAAACTTAGGAACAAATCCTAAACTATGAAACTGAAGACTCTTTTTTGAAAATGAAAACTTTTGAAACGTCTTTTATAACAATTCATTAACTACACCTTCATAATTCCAGAATTACTAATAAATATCAGAATCTTTAAATGTCAGAATTATAAAACCACAAAACATTTTCATCAAGTCTATATAAAATATTTCTATTTTCTGATTTTTTTCATATACAATTCATGTTTATGTTTAGATATTCAACTTCAAAATGTAAGAATTATTCTAATATAGCATTGTAACATGGAATGCTTCATGTCAGTCTTGACCTTATCCTGACCTCTAAATGAAAGCTTTGTGTTTCAAAGTATGTGATGAATAATAGCTCTCTGGCTTTTTATTAAATACAGTGCCTCTAGTTGTCAACAGTGATACTCAAAAGGGACAGTAAAATAGTTAAAACATCAGAGATGCTGTGGTGGGTTTTTCCCCTTAGTAAATCTGTAATTATTTTCCAATAGTAGGCAATTTTCAATATTTACATTAATTTTCTAAATCACACGGAAACCAATGAGGTATGGAAATACAGTTGCCACAATATATATTGACTTATTTGGCCTTCCTGTGGTAATAATAAAGTAATCTTTCCTTTAAAGGATCCTTGATTTACATTGCTGAATAGTGTTCTCAGTTTTAAGGATTTATAACTTATTTACCCTACAATTTAAATTCCTTGAAGACCAGAACTTCCTATGCCTATATAATAAATACTAAAAACAAATGTTTACTGATTTAAATTTTTTAATGAATTGAAATTAGAGGTAAAAGAATAATAATTTAAAAAAATAAATCAGCATAAGCTCCTACTTTGTTTCTGATCTGGCCTATTACTTGGCACACAGTAGGTTCTAATGAGTTTCTCCATGAATAAAACCCAGTAGCTTGAAATATTAGCCAGTTACTGACTCTAATGCTTTTTGGCTGATTTTATACAAAGTATTCATGCTCATTTAGGAAGTTATATTGGCAAAGCAAGTCTCATTTTTCCCCTATTTGCCATTAGCATATTAAATTTCCAACTTCTGGTAATGCCTCCTCTCTCTTTAAATGTATCTGCTATCTTCAAAGTTATTCAAACATGCTTTAGTTTTATGATATACTTTTGATAACAAGTTGACAAGTTACTGAAGAATCTTTTAAACATGCACAAAAGGTTATCTTTAATCTGATTTAGATGATATAAAAAGCATATATGAATATATGGACACATCACCCACATCAAGTTAAATATTCACATACATGCATATACATGAAAGGTAATATTTAGCTATATATATTTACATTTATATGTTTAATGTTTTGAATGAAATCAAATATCAGTGTTTAGGCTTATCTATGAGCTTAACTTAGATGAGTGACTTTTCCCCATTATACTTATCCCACGTCTTTTTAATGGACATGTGATATGCTAGTCTGTGTCCAAGCTCACCTACAATTTCTTTTCTCAAAAGACAAGACACATCTGCCACCTGCTCTACTCTGTGTCCCAGCAACAACTGTCGAGCAGCATAAAGATTGATTATCAGTCAAAAACCATTGCACAACACCAGATTTTGGTGGGTTAAGCTTGCTGATCCAGCAAGAGATGGTGTGAAATTTTCAGGAGTGTGTGCCAACATTTTGGTGCTAAAAGAACAGCAGTGCATGTCACAGTGAAACACAGCCAAAGATATGCAGACAAAGCATAGAAGGTTTTGTCCTGGACTTGGCTTTTAAAAAGGATAAAAGAGACACAAAAAGTAGGAGAAAATTATTTCATACATTTAAAAATCATCAATGAAGTTTAGTCATGTGTGTGACATTATTATTTTGGGTATACATGTCCAGAAAATTTTCTTCTTAGCTTAGCTATAAATAATTTTTATGCATCTTTTATAATACCATTATTCATATGAAAGACAAGTAATAAAATGATCAAGACCTCATTGAAGTAATCATTACATAAACTTCTGAATTAAAAATGTATTTACTCACTAAGATTCATGATTCATAAGGAAATGATTCAATGAATGAAAATAAAAGCAGCTATTTTTTTAAAGTTAAAGCAAATATACAGGTCTACATGATCACATGGGGAATTTTTAATGAGTATTACAGCAACAAGTTTCTTTACAAAGAACAAATTATCTTGAACTTTCTATGGAATTCAAGAAATTACTTATTTTCTGATTATCAAGTATTATCAAAGAGATAGAAATCTTAACATTATTTTATACAATAACACTGATACAAGAGGGATTTTCATCACCTCATCTGTAATGAACTCCAAAATTACTTTTCTCCTATTTATGCAATTACTGCCTAGACTTGCCTTTGATTCACCAGCTTTACAAGAGCTGCAGAAAAAATTACATCTAATACAGTATAAAAAGCATAAGAGAGTATAGCAGTTAGAAACACTGAATTTTTATGGCAAAGTTCTTATTCTTCATGTTATTTAAATCTGATTATCATATATAGCACTTGATAACGAACTCTGGGTACAAAATGCTTTGAAGAATATTCTTAGATGCTGGTCCTTTTCTTTCTTAAAATGTATCCTTTCTGATTGAAAAAAAAAGTTTTAATTTTAGAAAATCCTCACTTTTATGAAATTTAAAAAACAATGTACTTTTTAAAAGATCTGACCAGAAAATCTGTTTGAGATTATACATACAGGGGTGTGTGTGTGTGTGTGTGTGCGCACGCACACATGCAAGTGTATTTCAAGGTTTTAAAAAAATAATCAAGCTGCTGCATTTACCTTGGAAAAAAATTATTAGGAGAATTGCATGTATATAAAAATCACATTTGTTACATTTTCATAGTTATGGATTGCCATCTGAAAAAGGACCAAGAGTATAAATGAATAAATGATACTTGGAACTTTGAACTATTTTCTGAGAGGATAAGTCTAATGAATTGTGTCTGTTGAGTGTCACAGAAACTAAACAGTAAATTCAATAATCTCTGATTTAATTTATTATATTTTCACCATTTAACCTCCTGCAGGCTCCCTAATGTCTATTCAGATCTATATTAAATTAAGCACCAATGCTAATGAAGGGCAATAAACGTGGCTGTCAGTGGATTTTTCTTTCATTAAGCACATTATCCTCTTACTGAGCTGTAAATGCGTAAACATTAGTTTTGTTAAACCATGCAAAAAAGACGGGATGAAAATCATTTTTTAATTGCACCCCTTAAGCAATTTACTATGTATGGGTTTAAGGGTTTTTTCCCCTCTTTTTACCTTTAATTTTTTTGAATGGATCTAAAAAGGGCTCTCCTGTTGAAACGTAAACATCAGCTTCATGGGGTATATCTTCAGATTCAAGGACTTCCTTGCCGTCTGCCAAGAACACTCGTCGCGCGGCCATGTTCAGATTCAGCTTGTCTGTGCACTCCTCCAGCAACTAGAAGAAGACAAGAGGTAAGACAAAGTGATTTATGACAAAGAAAGTAACACATTTCCATAAAACAAAAGGTTCTAACAATCAAAACAGAAGCCCAGTTGAGTTACTTGCCAAGTTTAATAACTCAACCCATACACTGCAGTTATTTTCTAGCAGTTAAAAATATGGAAATAAAAGGTAAATTAAAGCACCAAGAATATCTAAGTATGACCTAATTTTAATCCTTAAACTTAAGATCTGTCATTTTAATCACTCCACAAAATATAATTTCATTGGGTTTGTTGAATAATTAGTCTGTTCAATTAATAACTACACTGTTTTATATTGATTTTTAAAAAGGAAAGGACTGAAATGCCTGTGAGATCTACACATCTAAGCAATTTATGGCTTCGGATTCATAAATGACACAATTAAGTGTCATCTTTCTCATTTTTTTATATCATAAAGAGAGCAAGTGAGAAAATAAAGTGCTGAAAACTTTGGAAAATTAGTTACCAAGGTGACGGTTGGAGCAGTAACTTTGGCAAAGACTGTTCTAGATCCATTTTTGTAAGCTGTTACTTTAATCACTCTTGGTTGAAGTTTGTACCCTTGAGACAATCTTCGCCAATTCTGAGTGGACTGAAATTTTAGAGAGGAGAACTTTGAAACTCTAAAAGAAAATAAGAAAAGAACACAAAAATTGGTGCATGTTCATTACTAAAATCTTTTAAGTAAATTTTACCATAAACTTTTTTTAAAAAATATAAGCCCTAAAGATTGTTCCTTGTATGTAAGTTCCCCAACAAAGCTTTTTATGGAATGAGATTATCACTATTAAATATCCAAAAACTTTTAAAATAGGATCATGTGCCAAACTGGCTTATATAAAACACTTATCTCAGAATAAATCAATTTATCATTTTACTTATAAAACACCATAACATTCATTTTAACAGTGTATATCTGAAAAATTAGATAGCTAGATCTGCTATGTTCTAAGAGCAAAAAATAGTAATATGGTCTTAATATCACGAAATAGTAAATGGCTAAGATTTTCCACAAGTTGTTGTGTTCATGAAAGTTCTTTAATTTTTTTAAAAAATTAATTTCAAATAGATTTTTATAACTAAAACTTTAATACTACAGTGAATTGAATCGCCTGGGAGAAATTCAATTTGTTTGGGACAGTAAAAATTAAAATTTCCAAGTTTTGTCTCCAGTTAAAACCAGTTTTGATCTTTATTATTTTCCTAGCAAAAGTAGATGGTGAAGTGACTAACACATTTTTGACTCCAGAATTTTCTCATCATGTTAATTTGCAATGCCACAGAAGCAAAGTCTACATCTTAAAACCTTTGGGTAAGTTAAAATCACAACATGCCCAAATATTCAAACACCTACAAGTAATGAGAGTATCAGTTTCTTTTGTTTTTAACCAACATGCTCTCTCTGTTTACTCTGAGGTTTATGGTTTAGGATAACAATCTTGAGTGAAAACATATATACAAAATGATTTTATAATAAGTTCATATCAGTTTCATTCTGTATCAAAATATTGGTTAAATATCTAAAGTATGCATTTCTATTTTAAAATAAATATCCTGAAAGCAAAGATATTTCCTGGTCCTGTTCTGGTTTTGCCTCAAATAATCTTTTCAGTTTCAGATTACCCAGGTTGAAATGTGTCTCTTGTTTTCCACAATGTAATTAGCAACATTCTACTCTTGTGCTTTCAAAGGAAAAAACAAACAAACAAAAACAGAAACAAACCACAAGAGATATGTTATCTTTTAATGTCTGAAATAGTTAGTTGAATAACTATAAATTCTGCTCAAAGGAAAGGCTTCAACAGTTGGTTAAAAAGAACAGAGAACAGCTTTGATTACCTCAGTTGACCCATCGGAGCACTGACAGGTCTATTTCTTTTGGATGCTGATATAAAACAAGAATTGTTTTTACTGTTTGATTTGTATCTATCTGGGTTTGATATTTCCTCATGGCTGTGATCTGATGCTGTTTGATGTGTAGAGCAATCTTGAGGTCCTGATCCTTCTGATACTGCCGCTGAATGCAAAAGTCTGTTGGGGCCAAACTGAGGCTGCAAATAATCGTCAGTAGTTTTAATAACTGCTTTTGCCTGGGATGACATAAACTCGCTGAAAGAAACAAACCACAGAAAAATACCATGAGATGATTTCCAATCACTTATTAACAACTACCACATAATAACTAGTTGTAAGCTATGTGTTAAAAGTAATACTACAGACTTGGCCAACATTTTGTTTAAGGCTTACAGTATCATTGGGAAGTGGGTAGTTTTTTATCTCCATTTTATACTCAAGAAATTGAGGCTCAGAGAGGTTAATGAACTTGCCCAAAGTCAAATAATGAGCAAATAACAGGCTAGGAATTTAAATTCACATTTATAACCACTAAGCTTCACTGTTTTTCTTATTTAACTAAAGAAGAAAGGTCGTACAATGCTTGAAACACTTAAGTAAAATTTTTTAATTCTTAGATTCACTTTATTAAATACTAGTACTCTAAGTATTAGAGAATAAAAAAGCTAAAGTGACATGGACCCTAACCTTAAGAAACTTGCAAACTTACGTATGTGTTTGTGTGTGTGTGTGTGTGTGTGTGTGTGTGAGAGAGAGAGAGAGAGAGAGAGAGACAGAGAGAGAGGAAAACAGTGGATTAACAGGAACTAAAACTCTGAGATCTGCGCAGTAGTATTTTTGTTGTAGTCATCACATGTTTGTATACTAGCCCTGGACTGAGGGTAATACTGGGGAGAGGAGTGGTCTTCCCTCCACTCTGAGGATCCACCCAGGTTCAAGACTGTGGCAAACAATGTCTTAGAAGGATCAATGGCTTCTGGCAAAGGTAGGACCTCCCTTTACACCACCTCATCTACTCCGATTTTGAAAGCAGTATTGAGTGGTAGTATGTGACAGCAGTCATGACATACTGTCAGTGTTTCTGCAGCAACAGCTGCAACATTGCAAATGGTCACCAAGCTCTTCAACCTGAGGCAGGAGCAATGAACAGTCAGTCAAAGGAAAGATTCAGAGATCTCATCAACAGTTTCCAGTTAACCAAACAATTATTGTAGAGCAAACTCTCATGTGGAAAAAATTAAAACTCCCCACTTAAAAGTAGAAGAGGGTATCATTTTTATGAAATTTTTTGTCAAAAATTTTAATAAATACATTAATGATTTTAATATAATAATCCATTATTTCATTAGCACAAAGTAAAATGTTATTTTTTCATATTCCAAAGTTTTAACTATATCATATCTTCTCTTTTGTACTTTTTTAACTCAACAGTGTTTCATAACCACTACTCATGTTACTATATGGTCTACATAGATTTCACTGGAATGCAATATTTTATTTCACTTATATTTTGCCTTCCTCTACCTAATCATATAGGCATTAACTATTGTTTTGGGCTACCTAGCATCTTCTCCGATCTTCTGGTAAGAGCATTTGCATCCTTTTGGGAAATTCTTTTTTTTTTTTTTTAACCTTTTGGGAAAGTCTCCATTAACATTCTTTCCCAATTCCACATGATTCTGAGAGGGATAGGGCAATAAATTACATAAGATTTACCTGGTAAATGATACAAATAATTAAATTAAAATATATGGTTCAATAATCTATTTACCTATGACTTGCTTTTCTCTAATAATTTATATCTAAAAAGGGGAGAAAGTATATTTTCCATGCTAAAACATCATTATTGGTCCAATATTTATATAGTCTTCAACTTTGATTTTTTTAACAATATTAATGACAAGTTTGCAGTAGTTTTTATTTTATTATTTTGTGGGTTTTTTTCGGGGGTGGGGGGGTTGGTACCAGGGATTGAACCCACGGTTCCTTAACCACTGAGCCACATCCACAACCCTTTCTTGTATTTTATTTAGAGATAGGGTCTCGCTAAGTTGCTTTAGGGTCTCGCTAACTTGCTGAGGCTGGCTTTGAACTTGAGATCTTCCTGCCTCAGCCTTCCAAGCCACTGGGATTATAGGCGTGTGCCACTATGCCTGGCTTTGCAGTAGTCCTTAAACATTCTCAAATTCTTCTTTTCTGTCACTATTGAATCTATAGCTAGATATGTCATTCATTTTATTACTAATCATTTATTTCTAATCATAGAAGTACGTGAGAATGCAGTATTGCGACTGTAGGTTTAGATTCTGGACCATTTGTCAGTGTTGTTCCAAAGGGATATGGTCAAAAGGTAAGATTGTTCTCCCTAAAATCAACTGGGTACCAGGGATTGACCTCAGGGGGGTACTCAATCACTAAGCCACATCCCCAGCCCTATTTTGTATTTTTATATAGAGACAGGGTCTCACTGAGTTGCTTGTGCCACAAGATCAAACAAGGAATAAATGTTATATCATAACCTCCATTATAATAATAGTAACAATCCTAATAGTGCCTACATAGTACTTATTTATGTCAGTCACTTTTCTAAATACTTTACATATTTATAATTTAATCATCACAACAGGCCATATTATTATTCTCTTTTTACAGATAAATAAACTAAGGGTTTAAATAATTTGCCAATGGTTACATGGAAGGCAGATATCAGACACAGAAATCAAATTCAGGTAGTTTGGTTCCAGAATCTCTATTTAACTATCACCCCATAGTATTAGTTATTATCTTTAACTTACTTATTTTTCATTATTAGAAAATGGAAGGAAGCGCCTATCCAAATGAGTGCACACAAACAGATATTATTAGGAGGAGAATGGAGATTTGGAATATGGGATGGCAATGGTGGCAGGATGGTAGGCAAAGAAGGTGGCGTAATCAGCTTCTTCACTGCTATGACCAAAATACCTGATAAGAATAATTTTAGAGGAGGAAACTTTTGTTTGGCTCATGGTTTCAGAGGTCTCAGTCCATAAATGGCTAACTCTGCAGCTCTGGGCCCAAGGTGAAGCAGAACATCATGGAGGAAAAATATGGTGGAGTAAAGTAGCTCAGGACACGACCACAAGGAAGCAGATAGAGTTCTGCTTACAGAAGACAAAATATAAATCCCAAAGGCACACCTCCAGTGACCTGCTTTCTCCAGCCACACACTACCTGCCTAGAGTTATTGTCCAGTTAATAAATATCAGTGGATTAATTAATTCACTAATTCACAGCTCTCAAAATCCAATCATCTTACCTCTGAACATTCTTTGTTTGTTTGTTTGTTGCATGTGTCCTCATCCTTCAGATCCTGCTTACACGTGGGCTTAATGTCTCTTTTTTTTGTTACTGGGGATTGAACTCAGGGGTACTCGACCACTGAGCCCCAGCCCCAACCCTATTTTGTGTTTTAGGTGGAGACAGGGTCTCACTGAGTTGCTTAGTGCCTCGTCATTGCTGAGGCTGGCTTTGTGCGGGGGTCGCAGTCTGTCCCGAGCCAGTGGATCATAGGGGCAACCCCACATTCACCTAGCAGTGGAAGTTGGGAAGAGTTGGAATCAGCTGGCTGCCGGTTCCCAGCCTTGCCTTCCACCGTGGCAAGACAATCAGACACGCTAGGGAGTCCAATCAAAGCAAGTACTCATATATTTGCAAAACAAGCATTGAACTTATAGGGCCGTTCGGCCAATCAGAGACAACGCACGTAGGGGAGGGGCATACAGTTGGATACAAGTGTTCTTATGTGTATATATATTTATATATATATTTTCAGAAACATATAGCTACATCTGTTGAATTACAGTTTATGGTTAGTTTGGGGAAAATATTTTAGCAATCTGAATCACTCTTCAGGAATTATAAAAAAAAGAGCAAATACGGTTATGTGTATCTATGTGTATAAAATGTATAAATAATAATTTTATATGTGCTTGGAGGAAGGTGAAATAAAACATGTCTAAATCTAATCTTAAAGTAATATTGATAAAAAACATTTAATTAAAAATTATAAAACTTTAAGTAAATTAATCTTTTAGACAATTTCCTTATAGGATATAATGAAAGTAATAAATTATAGAATTACAAAGCTGACATGTGGATTAAGAGATTAACTAAGCTTTTCTCCATTTCTCAAACAGGACTATGTCTCATTTACATTTGGCTTTTATTATATTCAAAAAGAGTCTCAGAGACATATAATACACATCATGGAATTTACAACCCCCTTAATATTCCAGGCTAGTATTTAATGATGCCTGCTCTCTGAGGTTTTCATTAAATCTAATTTAATATTTTTGTTTCACAAAGCAACAAATAAGTCAAAACAGGAACTCTAAAAATAAAAGAAAATATGCTTAAGAAGGAATATAGAAAAGGCAGATAAAAAGATCATGGTAAGAATTGAGATGACTCTACTCATGATAAGGGTAATTCTCTTAATTTTATCTATTTTAATAGCATTAGTGAACATAGTATCTTCCTATAGCAATTGAAGGAAAACTCCTAATAAATTCATATTATTGGTCTCATTTTCAAGGATTTCTATCAACAAGAGCTGCTTATTGCTTTCCTGTAATATTCCTCAGCTATAACTGCAATGCACTGCCTTCTATAGTTCTTATCTATATGTCTTTTTATGAATGGTATTCACTCAGCTAATCTACACCATGACTGTACTTCTTTTAAGAAGAGTTTAATAAATATTAATCTAAATTCAGAACTCACATTTTCTAGACCGTCTTCCATAAAAACAATTATTGTTTAGTGGAGGATAGAAATCTTTAACAAATATTAGCACATACAAATTTACAATTACTAATCATGATTAAATGTGAAGAAAAACTACTGATTACAGGGAGAAATTCAGGGGTTAGGAATATAGAAGAGGACTCACCAAAGCTATCCAAGCTGAGCAGACATGAGAAGAGTTAACCCCACCAGATTCTAGTTATTTCTTATGCCAAATCATTACCTTCAGTCCTGTGAATAAACTGATACACTGTTTTCATACTGCTATGTTTGCTTTATTTTTTATGTGATTTCATATCCAATGCTGCAAGGGAAGATCTTTGTTTTACAATCTTATGCTTTCAAAGAAACTCAGCCAGTGATTAATATGCAAAAATTATATTTTGACAACAATGACATTGTGCAAAAATGTGTCACAAAAATGCTATTGGACAAAGGGGGAGGACACATAGACATCCAAACCAAACAAGCATAATTTAAGAAATAAAATACAACAAAGTTAAAGTCAAAATTTATGCCAGGCAATGCTAGTCAACTATCTAACAGTCATTCCCCCCAATTTTCTTTAGTTGCAAAGCTTCAGTTGTGTTTGGGGAATCTGTCCTCCTGATATGCCCATGGAAAGTATCTTCTGATCAGACCCAGTGGGCAATGGCCTAAAGCCAGGAATGGTAATTCCATACCCCTCGCCCTGGTAGGTTAAATAACATGCTTATTACCCAATTTTAGCTAATGAGACAAGAGGAGAGATCTTCTGCAGAATGTTTGTTTCTTTGCCCTAATTAAAAAAAAAAAGAGATAGAAGTCACTAAATAAACATCTTTTTTTCAGACATTATTTAGCGAACCTGTGATGAAGCATCTTGCAAAAAGGATCTAGTCAATATCTGAGGATGGCAGAGAGAAAGATACAAAGAGCCAGTCCTTTTGCTAATACTGTTGAACCACTGAATTTGATTTGACTTTCTCTATCTCTAAAGTTCTTAGGTGAGATAATAAATCTTCCTCATTTTTAAACTCATTTTAAGTTTAGTTTTGTATTACTTTCTACTGATGGTGGCCTAACATATAATTAGCTTTCTCACTATTTGTACAGAGAAAACTGCACTCAATGTAAAGGATATTCGATGTCAAATAATTAATCTAAATTACATTTGCCTTATTTTTTGTTTTATTAAGTCTTTATTACTGTGTTAATTATGTTGGGATAAAAATATAAACTAATCTATTAGTTTCTTAAAGCTCAACTTTTACTTAAACATTTCACAGAAATTTCAGTGTAAGCATAGAATGACTTAGTTTTTATCCTCCCCTCTTTTTGAAACACAAAGTATCCTTCATAAATTGAGATTTCTATGACATAAATCTGCATGTGGCTAATAATACTATTCATAGGGCTGGGGTTGTGGCTCAATGGTAGCATGCTCGCCTAGCATGTGTGAGGCCCTGGATTCAATTCTCAGCACCACATATAAATAAATAAAATAAAGATATATCAACAACTATAAAAATATTTTTAAAAAATACTATTCATAAATAAGAAGTGTGGCTACTTTGACAGACTATGGCTCAATAACAAACATGAAGGTCTAAGTTATCACATAGTTTGGATGTGAATTCAACAGCAGGATAATGACAGTTGCCAAGGATTTGTACTTGCTGTCACTTCATACTAGTGTTGTCTGTCAAAATGTCTCTTTTTCTTATACAGAAGCCATAGAATTTTTATGGATAGCAATTACTTACAATATACAATGAAGTACATCAAATCTAACAACCACTCTTTAGCCTTTCATTATTTGGTAGACTCTTTGTTAAATGTAATCAACCATTTTCATCTAAAATTATTTATTTATACTGTATATTTGACAAGCATATATTTCTTGCATTATATTCTAATAGCATTTGAACCTTCCTAAAGAGTTATGTGGCTTTTTTAATATTATCATTTGTAAAACTTGTCTTTATCCTATTACATTTTAATGGTAATTAAACTTTCTAATTGGAATATGTACAAATAAGAAAATAGAAAAACAAAGGAAAATGGCCAGAATTATTTTGACATTATTTTCAATAATGTCACAAATTTGAAATAATGGAATGCAACCAATAAAAGTAATAATCAGACATGTTTGATGAATGTAATCTTTTTCAATATCTCTGGAGTACACAAAGCACAAAGATTTCATTAAACTTCATACTGCCCTTTCCTCAACTTGCTTAAACAAATAACTTCCAAAGGTATAAATAACTTTCTACGATTTCTTTGATAAAATGTGATTTAAACACCATAGAAAGGGAGTAAGTGATAATGAAATTGAGCAGTTCCCCACAAATTTTATTTCCAACATCAAAGAAAATGTAATTCTAGTTTAGCCTAGAAATGTTGGTAAAGGTTTTCCAATTGTAGAGCAATCTCAGGTTATTTTATAATACATAATATGTCAAATTTGTACTTGGAACTCTAAGTAACAACCAACATATTACATTTCATACACACACACACACACACACACACACACACACACCCCACATAGAAGATAGCCAAAAATGCTTGTTAAATTAAACTGGTTTGCTTTTACAGAAAAAGAAAATTCTAAATGAAAAGAACAATTCCTAAGATTCTTAAAGACTCATGTGAGTATAGGATTAGGAGAATAAACCATTCTGCCTAAAGGAATAAAAGAATATTTTTGCATGGCAAAAGTACAAAAAATAAAAATAAGCTATATCTTAAATCTAAAACTGGGGGAGGTCATAGACATTATATAGAACATTTTCCAGAAGAAATTTAAATTTTCAGAACAAATAGTGATTTAGTCTCATTATTATTTAAGGGAAATAGCGTGCTAATGTTTAATTTCATAGAGACGTTTTTAAGTCTTTATGGAAAAAATCAGAAAAAAATATGAATCAAGGAAAGTGCATCTGTTTGGAAACAGTGAATGTACAGCGTTACTTCATTCACTATCGTTGTCTCCCCTCCTTCTGCCACCATTCCATGATGAGAATCAACAGCTCGCCTTTGAAATGACGAAATCACTTAATTTATACTGTCCCTAGACAAGGTCACATTTCCAAATGTTTATATTTGATAAAGGGTCTAATATTCCATCTGATTAAAATACCCAAGATGAGTAAAATGACATAAAATGGGACTGAAGAGAGTAGGTGTCATTAATATCCTTGAAACCAAGATTTGTCTGTGAAAACAGTCTTGATAATCTACAACAAAAAGTTGTTGGCAGTCACTCTATAAAACTGATTTAAGTCCTCATGTAACATACTAAAAGGAATTTCCTCCTCAGGAAAATGTAAGTGTTGGTAATACACTAAGCAACCCATAAAATAAGACATAACTTTCCATTATAAAAATCATGAAATTAGATTACTTATATGATTGTCAGCTAAAAATCACTAAAATTATTTTATATGTGGAATAGAAAGATATATTATTATAACATTTTCTTAACTTTAAAATGAAATTGTCATCTGGAAATCTTCTACTATAGCATTCAAAGATGTATGAATATGGTGGAACTACCCCTGGATACCTGTTATAAATAAATAACTGATTTTGCATCCACATCTCAAAGACTTATTCCCTGCTCTGGGCCACCTCGGAATACATGTTTTCCTATTGTTTCCTATTGTTCATCTTTCTTGGAAATGGCTAGACTTTAGTAGTAATCTGACCTCTAAAGGGTAAATCTTAAAACAAGAGGATCAGACCACATTTACACTTTTGGTGTTAGTTTTCTCAAGGCAGTGGGATCCTGGCACAGCAGTTTTCATTCTGTTATAAGCAAATGTAGATGGAGTGACAGCAGAAGAAAAACACTGAAAGAACGTGAGAAAGATAAAAAAGAAGAGTTGTTCGCAAAAATATAATGAAAGGTAAGTTAATAGCATCAGATAATAACTGAAAATACTGGTCACTGTATGGCTCTTATAAATGAATTTAGTACAAATGTAGGCATATTTTGTAATAAGCAGAATGTGGTTAATTTACTGGTATTCTATGATACCAGTAAAGAAAAAACACATTAACTATTTGAACAATTATTTCTCATTAAAAAAAAACAAATATGGTAGAAGAAAGGTGGCAAGGAAAACAAAAATTAAATGAGAGAAGTTTTAACCTCAATCAAAAGAAAAATGCCTTTACTAAGAAAAGATTGTGTTATCTCTGATAATCATATCAATACCAAAGACCTTTCATTACCATTAGCCTTTATGAACTTGACCTCTTTCAAGTTGAAGCTAATCATTTTCTTTCTCAATAGATGGGACGAAAAGTAAATAATAACTGTTTAAAGTTGAAAGTTGGAAAAAATAAATTATAAAGGCAATTAAAATATGAACAAAGAAACACTATATTAGAATTGACATTTATTTATATAAAGAAATAATCTTATTTACAGAAAAAAATTCATTTTTTTATTGGGAAGAACATTATCATGAGCAATTTAGTACCTACAATCTAATATACAAGACAATGCAGTTAGAGCCATTTGGGTTCAAATCATACCTTCTCCACATTAGAGTGTAAATCTAGTTAACTCTCTCTGCTTTGTCTCTTTGATAAAAGAGATGTTTAGAATACTATCTGCCTATTTTCCTCTCAAGATTGTTTTGCAAAAAAATTGAAAAAATGCAGGTGAAGAGCTAAGCATGGGGACTGGCACATAACAAATATTAGATGCCATTATTGTTATTATCAATATTATTATTATTACTATTATAGTAAAGCCAGATGACCAAAAGGAGGCTAATTAAAACCGCTGGGCAAGGCTTTATTGGAAATACACCCTCTCAGGCTGAACTCTTCTGTCTATCAGTGTGTACAGGAGAATGGCGCACGTGTTCCGGGGTACAGAAAATTGTAAAAGGTCCAGTCAGGAAGGGGAGGGTTTAGGGCAGGAAGAGAAGTCCTTCCTGGATGAGTCGGGAAGAATGGCAGTGCCCATACTGGGTGTTCCGTGTTCCTCTGCGCACGCGGCCTGCGGCGGCCATGTTGGTGTGTTCAAGGCATGCGCGCTGCTCACTGTTTCAGCCTATCTCAGCAGAGGCAGCCATGTTTGTTCTGCATTTGCTTCGCTAACCTAATAATTATTGTTATTATATGTTCAAATCAGACTCCATGAATAATCCATGTTTATTGGTCATTTATCTTTTTTCTTCCTATCAAGTAGAAGAAATTGGAGGACTCTAACCTAAACAATAATCCCTGTAGCTCATCACATCTTCAAGTTACCATTTATATCGCCTTTACTAAATAACAAACATTTACACAGATAATTTTCTATAAGCACACTTAACTTCTTTAACATTCATTTTAAGTTTATTAAAATCATATTCTTACCTTGGTAAGTCATTCAAAACATATGTGTAAATTGGGACCACAGTATTCCCATCCAAAGTGCCTGCAGGATTGCTTTGTTGTGATTCCTCCATTGCTTTAGTCAAGGGAGATAAAGAAGAGTGAGACAGTGCTTCCCAGTGATGATCTGCCTCTATTCTTACCATCTGCAGCTAAGAATTATGAAGAATGTTAGTTAATCTAAAATGTAAAAACCTCTTAGATTTCAAATTGAGGGTAAACATTAGTCACAATCTACTTGTCATCATGTTCTAGACTATACAGCAATCATTCAGTGTAAAATTCCACTAGAAATTAACAGTGATGAGAACTTAAAGAAAAATACGAATCTAAGTCTATTAATGGTATAAATGCTAATTTCTTGTAAAATCTTTTCACTTTGGCTGGTTTTTAGAGTACCGTTTATATAAGCAATCTTACATGAGAAATATGTTACTGAAAAAACCCAGCACAATGAAATTTATTTATTTATTTATTCATTTTGCCCTTCCTTCTGTTTCTGATGAGTCTCAATTTATGCAGCCTTGGCTTCCATGCCAAGAAATAAGTGTCTCCAAGGCTGGCCAAAGTGCCCCATTGCCCAGACACAAAGATTGGTAAATCAAAGTCCTGATAAAGAGAAAACGGTACACTTCTGAGATTGCCATCTTCAAAAACAATGTAAACCTCCACTGCTGAGAATGAAACCAAAACAGATGAGAGCAAATGTGAGAGAGGGACAGAGAAAGCCAGACAGAGATTCTTGACAATATTTGAGTACCCAAAACCATTTATAAAAAGCAATTGTATCTCCTGAGTTTCCTATAATTTCTTAGTTTCTTTCTTTCTTTTGCTTGAATTAAATTGAGTTGGTATTTTCTTAATTGCAACCTAGAAATCTTACATAATATACACAAATTCTAATTTCTTAAGACAAAAACGATATGCTCTTAAGAAATAATGTCCCCAGCCAGGCACGGTGGTGCATGCCTGTAATCCCAGCACTTAGGGAGGCTGAGACAGGAGAACCATGAGTTCAAAGCCAGCCTTAGCAACAGGCAGGAGCTAAGCAACTCAGTGAGACCCTCTCTCTACATAAAACACAAAATAGGGCTGGAGATGTGGCTCAATGTTTCAGTACTCCTGAGTTCAATCTCCAGTACCAAAAAAAAAAAAAAAAAAGAAAGAAATAATGTCCCAGAATATTATCTATCAGTCCCTTTCTAGGGTGTAATCATGCACTAACAATACTGATTTAAAAACTACAAAATCTTATCTCTGATGTAGTTCATTAAGGCAATGAAGAAGTGTCCCAATGTAAAATGACATAGCAGGACTAAGGAAAAGATATTACTTTTAAGGTAAAAATATTACTTTTACCTTTTTACTGCTATTCTGAAATAAAAGCATTCATTCATGCTCTGATTATTTAATAAGGACCTATAACATATCTGTCAAGAACTTAGAATTCTTCAATGAACAAGCAAGGAGAAAAGTTGTGCTCTGTGCAGCTTACACTCTAGTGGGAGCATATAACAAATAATAAACACAACAATAAGTAAACTATATAGATACCAGAAGGTAAAAAATACAAATATTGGCAAAAACTTGAAAGAGGCAGGAAGTTTAACCAAGCAGACAACCAGGGAATAGTGAAAAGACCCCAAGTTGGAATATAACTGGCATATGTGAAAAATAGAAAAGTAGATAAATGGATGATCAAGCAGGAATGTAGTTAATAAAAGTGAGGAAGGCAATGGAGATAATGTAGGGTATTGTAGGACTTCATTAAGACTGAGAAAATTAGAAAACCCATAAATATCATTTTAAAAAACAATTTTAGCTGTTTTTAAAATCGTGCACCAAATTTATCAAATAACTACATTGTAATGTCCTGTCACATCTATATATTAATATTTTCTAATACTTGTCTAAATTCTTTATGACAAAGACTGTCAATTGTCTGACAAGATTCAGATAATTACTTCTTTCTTCTACAATGGACACAATATCTCTATTTTACTTATTTATTTTTATGTGGTGCTGAGGATAGTACCCAGCGACCCCCTCATGCGAGGCAAGTGCTCTATCACTAAGCCACAATCCCAGTCCAGTAGTATCCTTAATTTTTAACTGAAGCATATGGCTGCCTAAAATAAAGACTAACAAAATGGCAGTTATCAAGAATACAAACAACACTAAGTGCTGGAGAGGATGTGAAGAAAAGGCAACACTTTTACACTTTTGATGGGATTGTAGATGAATATAACCACCACAGAAATCAGTATGGAGGTTACTCAAAAGACTAAGAATGGAACCACCATACATCAGCTATGCCATTCCTTGGTATTTACCCTAAAGAATTAAACTCATCATACTATAGTAATACAGACATATCCATGTTTATAGCAGCACAATTTACAACAGCCAAACTAAAAAACCATCAATGGAAAAATGGACAAAGAAAGTTTGGTATGCATACACAATGGAGTTTTATTCATCCATAAAGAAAAATGAAATAGTGTCATTTGCAGGAAAACTGATGGAACTAGAGAATATTATGTTGAGCAAAATAAGCCTAACTCACATAGAGAGGAAAAAGGAAAAGTAAGATGGGGAGGGCGGCTATATTTTCAGTGTTTCTTATAGCTGTGTAGGGCTATATGAACATGTTCTGACCAATGACAGATGAGTGAAAATGAGCAACATGAGTGAGTTTGCTCAAGGTTTTCCTTCTTTCTGCAACTTAGAATGAAGGTATAATGGCTATCTCTGGATTGGTCACCTTTAAGTTTAATATGATGTTAGGAAAAAAGGACATGCTCCAGGATAGAAGGGGTTTAAATCTCAGACACCCATTGAGTACCACACCAACCCTGGACAACTTACCTTCAGACTTTTACATGAGAAATAAACCTGTACCTTTTCAAAAGAGTATTTATTTGGGTCTTTGTTACTTACAGTTGAACCTACTCCTAACACTCCTGATATTCTCTTGGACTACACTGCTTTCAAGAACCAAAAAATATGTGGTATTGATTTAGAGCAGAGAAATGCAGAGACTACTGGGATGGACTGAAATATAAATTCAACTCAGAGTCTAGTAATCTGGGGCTTTGGGCCTTCTAAGTTTGAAGGATATTGCTATATTCAAAACTGAACTATTTAAAGTAGCACTCTAAAGCAAAGTCTTTGGAGATAAGATTGTGGCTCCAGCCTTTTTAAAGCACTTTTCTCTAAGAATTCTTTGTCAGTCAATAAAAAGCCCAGCTGAAGCAGATCACATTAAGGTTTGTTTTATCTGGAAGTTTTCCATTCATGACTAAAAGCAAAGATATTTTAGTGGTTAAAGGTGGGATTGTGTGGGGCTGGGATTGTGGCTCAGTGGTAGAGCACTTGCCTCACATGCGTGAGGCACTGGGTTCGATCCTCAGCACCACATAAAAATAAATAAAAAATAAAAGATATTGTGTCCATCTACAACTAAAAAAACAATATTTTTTTTAAAAAAGGTGGGATTGTGGAAGAAAATTTTAGATGTTCTTTAAAAGCTGTTTTCCTCTTTATAAATTATAGACTTTGAATATGCAGCTAAACCCCTTCTATCCTTAGGTATAATAACATGACCATATGACTAAGTTCTGATCAGCTGAAGGTAGTAAACAGAAGAGGTATTTTGACTTCTAGGAATGGTCACTTTTATCCTTCCAGGTCCCTGAAATGTGATCATGGCTAAAAAAACAGAATAGTCATACAGGATCAGGAATGGATTCTCTGTGACTATGGGAATGTAAGCTACTCACAGCAGAATAAGAAGATGGAAGAATCTTAAAGCAGCATGCAACCTTCTAGAGTTTTATATGAGAAATAGCCTTTTTTCCTTCCCTTCTAGCTATATCCACAAATAAGTCACATGACCTCTTTGTGCTTCAGTTTCTTCATCTGTGTAAAATGGGAATAAGAATAGTTCCTCGCTCATAAAATCAATGTTCTTGGTCCATAGTAGATACCATGTTGTCAGATACTGAAGTACAGTGTCTTGGTGGTCTTCAGTTTGGACCACCAAGTACCATTAACAACCTAATCACAAAATGGGCAATAGACCTAAATAGACATTTATCAGAAGAAGACATACAAATGGCCAGCAGGCATGTGAAAAAAAACTCAACATCATCAATCATGAGGAAAATGCAAATTAATAGCACAAGATATCACCTCACCCAGTGAAAATGGCTAAAGATAAGTACTGGCAAGACTTATTTTTACCAAGACTTATCAAAAAGACTAAAGATAAGTACTGGAAAGGATGAGGAGAGAAGAGAAACCTTTCACGTGTTGGTAGATAATGTAAATTGATGCACCATTATGGAAAAGAGTATGGAAAAAAATTAAACACAACTACAATATGATCCAGCAATTCCATTGCTGAATATATATCCAAAGGAAATGAAATCAGTCTGTTGAAGAGACATCTGTTTATTGCAGCATTGTTTGTAATTGTAAAGAAATGCAGTTGGTCTGGGGCTTTAGCTCAGTTGGGCTGGGGCTGTAGCTCAGTGGTAGAGTGCTTGCCTAGCATGCATGAGGCACTGGGTTCAATCCTCAGCACCACATATAAATAATAAATGAATAAAATAAAGATCCATCAACAACTAAACAAAAATTAAAAAAAAAGAAAAAGAAATGCAAACAACCTAAGTTCCTATCAGCTGATGAATGGATAAAGAAATGCAGCACATATACACAACAGAATACTATTCAACCATAAAAAATACCAAACTCCTGTCATTTGCAATGACATACATAGAACTGGAGATCATTATGTTAAGTAAAATAAGTCAGGCACAAAGACAATCACTTCATGTGGAATACAAAAAAGTTTATCTCACAGAAGTTGAGAGTAGAAATGGTATTACCAAGAGGCTGGGGAAAATAGGGAGGAGGAGCAATGGAATTAGTGGGCACTAAATTACAGTTAGATAGAACTAAGAAGTTCTGGTGTGCTATTGCACAACAGGATGACTATAGATACCAATAAAGTATTGCATATTTCAAAAACTAGAAGAAATGATTTTGAATATTTCATCATAAAGAAATGATGAGGGGATAGATGTTTAATCTGACTTGAACATACAATATACATATGATTTGAAATATCATGTAGTACCCCATTAATATAATTTTTATGTATCATAACATTTTAATTTAATTAAAAAGTATTTAAATCGAAACAAAAGTTGGGGAAATTGATGATTGAATTCCAGGCTCTCAAATTAGTTATTCTGCCTACTGAAATTTCAATAAGAAATAGTTTTGCTTGCTTATTTTAATAACTAAAATCATAAAGTTATACAAAAAAATCCTAGGATAAGTCTAGTTATCTAAGGTTGCCTTGTTCTATGCTCCCAGAATGAGTTAGCAAATATTTTCATCACTTTATTATCCTGTCATCTGCTGTTATTATAAACATATTAAGTTTACTTAAACAAGGCATCTTTGTGGCCCACCAAATGTGTTTTCCCCTAAAACCACTTTGATAATTCCTGTTCCCATCATTCATCCATTCAACCATCAAACTATTTAACAACTGCCAACTATTTCCAGATTTAAAGCAAAAAGGACAGTGGATTAATGTTGAACAAAACAATATTGTTTCATGGGATGAGGGTATAGCTCAGTGGTAGAATGCTTGCCTAGCATGCATGAGGAACTGGGTTCTATCCCCACAACAGGAAAAAAAAATCTTCCTTACTTGTTGTATTTTCATCATAATGAATATAATCACAACTTTAATTACCTTGTCTTATTGAAAACAATTAATATAATAATAACTAAAGACTAGAGTTATTATAGAAATGTCCATACTAAGATTTAAAAGTGTATAAAATAAAATCCTTTACAATCTTCTTTCCTTGGAATTATCCACTATTATAATTGCTTAATATTTGTAGTTAGACTTTCAGCTATGATTTTATAGAGTTTTTTCTTTAAATAAAGGTGCAGCCCTAAGCGGTTTATATACAGATGTGTTCACTTAATGAGAATATTCTCATTTTATTAAATATTTGTTGAGAACATAATCTTTTATTACTTGTTTAATATTCTGGTTATTGTTTCAAATGCTTCCTACTATAAAATAAAGCTGTGGTTCTTGTATATATTCTGTTGACCAAACCATTGACTAGAAAAGTTCTAGAAGTTAAATTCCTAGATCAAAGTGTGTTCACAATTATAAGGCTGCTGATGTGTATCTCCAAATTGAATTGCTTTCTATAAATGCATCAATTTCTAAAACTATAAGAAATGTTATAGGAAAGTCCATTCAACAGCACCTATTAGTGAATTAAAATATTTTCTTAACTTTCTAATTTTACAATAATTTTAGAAAAAATATTCTAAAATTGGTAGTGAAAATTTAATTTTCAAAATTACCATTATTCAACTTTTAAAACCATATCAATAACAAGTACTTCAAGGGGATAATCAGTGAGAATTATGAGATTATGAATTATTTTAGTTCTGCTTAGAAAAACATTTAATTAAACAAAGAAATTCCTAAAATCTAGAATATATATGTTAAACTTCTAGGTATTTGAAAGATAACTAAGTTCAAAATATCTAATTAGCCCAATGTCCCCTTTCCCATATACTTATGAGAACATATCCAATTATCTTGAAAAAGGCAATTAAAATTACTATTAATAATCTTAATACTAAGATGTGTTATAATTCATTTGATAATTACATTTCCCACAAAGATACTGTCAACATAAACTGTGAAACTGTAGATCCATCCTGTTTACAAGTATCAAAGACAATATGCTCACTGTTCTGTTGTACTTAAATGCTGTATTGCAGTTTTTCTTAACAGGTAATACGTGACATGAAACATGTCTGATTTTATGCTTCGTAGCTTCCATTCTGATGTTTAATATTAAAAATTATATTTATGCATTACACATGTCAGAAAATTATTTAAATAATTAGACTAAGAAAAATAACAGCAATCATGCCTTTAATTTCAAATATAAAAATAAATCTTTTGTTTGTAGATGTTAAAAACAATCATGAATCAGAAACATAAGCTATTTACATTTTCTGACTTATGAAGCTAGCATTAACCCTCTTGTCTAAGTATTCAGATTTCGTATTTCCAGGAATCTGTTATGAATCAAAATATAAAGTCATAAAAATAGGAAAAGTCAAGTCTATATTTTAAGACTGAATCATGAGTTTTAAGTCATTATTTCTATTATTTATGCTGATTTTTATAACAAGGAAAAGAATAAATGTAATTATTTTGATTTTAAAAGCATATTTCAAGGAAAGGTACCATTTAAATGAAGTTGAAGTTTATATTATTTGTTGTTATCTTTTTTAAAAATATGCGTTAGAATAAATATTTTTCTAAACCCCAAAGCAAATACATCATTCTGGCATATTTATATCTTTGAAAAGGTGTTCTGAATCTTCGACAACATAAATACTAAGTAGTGAGGTGGTTGCCATAGTAACAGTAAATAGGAACATAAAAATGCATGCAATTTTTCAGCTGTATTCACTTTTTTCTTAAATATGCATATTTTACAGGTAAAAGATAATTCCATTCTTGCTTTAGTTCCCTTTTTAGAAAGAAAATCATGCAATTATTCAGAAATAAATGATTATCATGTAGCAATGGAAAAGGCTCAAAAAAAGTTTTTAAATGCTACATGAGAAATCTTAAGGTTTTTATGTCAATTTTCTAAAATGAAGTCAGGAAAAAGAACTCCTCTCACTCTATATTCCTTTAATAGAAAGTAGTCTGTAAGTAGGGTAAAAGCACATAAACTTCTTTTCCTCCCAAACATAAATCCCCTTTTATTTTGTTTGTTTATTATTTGTATGCATTAAATGCAGCACTTGACCTTGGAAAGCCAGAAGCCCGTGGCTGAAAAGAAGCAGAAGTAGTTTATTACTAATCCAGGAGCTACTACTTGAACAAATGATCTGAGAATCTTTATACCAATTACAAAGAGTTATTTCCTTTCTACTCCCCCCTTAATATAATGCAATTGTCTTACAGGTGCCATAAGAGACACAGAAAATATACTACTGATAATGTCTTCTTAATTTTATACTTAAGAGGGCTTAACGTTACATATTTTATAGGGCTGGAGAGAGAAGCAATTATGTGAGACATGATGTGAAGTTTGAAATCTACTAGAAGGTACTGGTAAGCCAACCAAAATAGAGCAGAAAAATTGCTCAACTATCATTGGAAAACAAATGTTACAAATCTAATTACATAAATTTGGACTACTGACTTGTTTCAATAATAACTATTATATAAGATTCTCCTAGGGTGAAATTTAAAAATTTTAAAAGATCACACTCTAGGCAGGGTGCCAAATGTGAGGTGACAAAATAGTACTCTAGAGCTCACCTTGTGCTCACTCCTTGGTAAAGAAACCACATGCTATAATAGCTAACAATTGACTAGTCTGCAAGAGGAAAAACAATTAGAAATAACATCATGCATATTCATGCTGCTATTTATTTCTATTGAAGGGAAATCATTTATTTATGCAAATAATAAAAGACATAAATAATTGTCGTCATGATTTTACTGAGCATAGATGTTCCAATGAAAAAATTAACAAGTATAGTACTCCCCTTTATTATCAGAGGACACATTCCAAGACTCCCAATGAAAGTGCAGATAGTAGAAAATACTATATATGCTACTTTTTCATGTATATATGAAAAAATTTGTGTGTTTATATACCCACAAATTTAATGTCTTTCCATCTTAACTAACCACTTATACAGTGTGGCTACAACTTTTGTAGTTTGAGCTGTGACAGCAAAACTAGAATGAAGTTCTATTTCCTTCTTTAGTTTCACAGAAGATTCAATATTACCACAGATTTTAGAAACTCAGCTTATAATTTATTTTCTTTCCTTATAAAGTCAATAATTTTCACTTTTGCACTTAAAAGAAGCACTTTATGGCTTCTCTTTGCATATCTGAATTGCCAGCATCATTTCTTAAATACGAGCAGTGCAATACCACTGTGACAATCAATCTGAAAACCAAAAGGGCTACTCAGAGACTAATGGATGGGTAATGTATACAGCATGGATACACTGGCAATGGATGATTCATGTCCAGAGTAGGACAGCATATTTCATCACCCTATCAGAGTATGTGCAATTTCAAGCTTGTAAGTTATGTTAGAACTTTTCATCTAATATTTTCAGACCATGGTTACTGTGTATAATTGAAACCACAGAAGGTAAAACCAAGAATAAGGTGAGACTACTTTAAGTTCAAACATAATTGGATTTACCATAAACATGATAAAAATACCATAACAAAAATCATAGCCCTTAATAAGCTCATGGTTAGATACTATAGCAACATAAAAGCTTTCAACTGTTAAACTTTCAATACATAAAACTTCATAATGCAATTAGTCATAGCATTCCACATATTGGGAAAGTATAATTTAATTTCCTAATTATGATGTGTAATTCAATCTCAAAACAAATATCTGTCTCTTAAAATTAATTTGAGAGTTGATTTGATAATATGCCTGGCTCAATAATCTTTGGAGAAGTCTTATAACCACCTACATCAGTTATTTTTAGTATTCTAAAACAAATACTCAAAAATCTGTGATGACCCAAAATGAAAGGTAAAAGAGTATGTATCCTTCAAGGAATGAGAGGCAAATGATTCCATCCTCACTACCATTTGGCATTTAGAATGGTTTGACTCAGTACTGTGGATTACAGTTTTCATTTTGTCAGCTAGAAGATATAGTAAGAATGACTATTTCATTCACATATGTTCCTTGGCAAAATCTTTTTAGTCTCTGCTTTCTCTTTCTTTTTCTACAATCCCCTCATTTCTCTCTCAAATTTATATACACCTATAACTTGTATGCATAATGTAGTTTCTTTATTTGATAATATAATTTCCCAATTTAATAAATTTGACTTGTAAACTGAGGGAAAACCACTTCCTCATGTTTTTTCACAATCTTGTCAAGGTCTTATTGATTCAGTTAGAAGCAACACAAATTAGAATCCAGTACTTCGCAAATTTTTCATCCAAGTGGCTGTAAAGAGTGGCCTTATCTAATACATGAGCTGTCAGCACAGCCTGAAGTGGCCTGCCACAAAAAAAAAAAAAAAAAAAAAAAAAAAACATTGGAATATAATTCTTTACCTTAGAAATTCAAGAAGTAAAATTTCATTTTACTTGATAAAACATCCATGTCAATTTTAATTAAAAAATGGTTTCAACAGATGGTTTTCATTTGGTAAGAAGCCACAGGCAAGCAATAAACACAAAGCCTGATCTAGAACATAGGTGATACTGCTCAAATAATGTGGCCCATTAACTTCACTGCTCCTCAGGATGGAGAAACATGATCTGTTAAAACGTGATGATTTCCACAAAATCAAACTGCTTTTTACAGCTTTAGATATTTTTCTTAAATGCCCTGTTCTTAGGATAATTTACAGCTTTACGTCTGATGTTTGATATTTACTTATAATTCTTTGATTATAATCCTAACACCCACTAATCAACAAGACTAAACATCCAAGCATGAACAGAATAAGTACAGTGAACTGCTTGACATGTTGAGGCACCATTCGAGGTAATCTGATCTCTTCTGAATACTGAGTAATAGTGAGAAATTATTCAGTTTTCAGAGCCCAGTATAAATAAAAATATCTATGGCTTAGAGTTCTAGAATTAGATAATCATTCTCTAGGAAGTATATTGTAAACTTTCTTAAGGGATAGTTAATTTAAACATTAATAAGTCCAAAGAATGAATTAAGATACTAGTTAAATTCTATGACTATTCACACAGAATAGAATAAAATAGGTCACATAAACAATGTAACTACTGCAAAAGAAAAAAGAATATCATTTTTTATTCCTCTTTTCTCCCACTTCTTTTTAACTATTTTTCTCTGCTTTCATCATCTTAAAGTGAAGAGAAAATGTCCCTGAAGACTGGAAAAGGGACAACATACCTCTTTAAAATAAGGGGAAAATGATTTTGGTAATTAGACAGCTTAGTTTAACCTGGAAACATGAAATAACAAATTAAACAACCAATTAGTAACATGTAGAAGCACATAAAACACTGGGAAACAACATAGTATCTGAAGAGCCAAATATGCCAGATGAACTTAGTATATTTCTATGATGGAATGACAGGTCATATTATTATATGAGATATGAACAGTGTAATTTTAATGTTGTGAGCCTTTTCATTCCATTCCCCAAATCAGTAGGAAAAATGATTTAGAAAGAAAGGAATCTAAAAATCAATTATAATGCTAGGCCAATGGCTATTGACTCATCTCCTTTCTTTTGAGGATGTTTTAGAATTCTTGAGTTAACGCCTTTATTGATGACTGCTAGTAAGGAATCCTGGCCTCCTTTATGGTTCATCTTCATCATACCAGGTCCTTCAGATCTCCAAATTTTTTAAAAAATTAATTTCCTTAATTTTCTTTCCAGTCTGTTGACCTTTCTTTTCCCTATGTATCTTAAAAGACTTGTGGTTTCAACCAAGTGGTGTTGTACCAGGACAAGACATAAACCCAATTTAGACAGAAATTTCTAGAGGAAATGAGAATGCTTTATGAATGAATTAAAAAGATCTTCTATGGTTAGAGATGGTGATTGTGTTAGTCAACTTTTCATCACTGTGACTAAAATACCTGACAAGAAAATATCAAGGAGGACAAGTTAATTTGGAGCTCACAGTTTTCAGTCCATGGCTGGTCAACTCCTATGACTCCATCACTTTGGGCTTGAGGTAAGGCAGATCACTGTGATGGAATGGCAACAATTGAAGAAAGCTGCTTACCTTTTATGAGCCAGGAAGCAGAAAGAGGGGGGAAGGAACCACAGGGAAGATGTATCCTCCCAGGGCATGCCCCCAGTAACCTACTTCCTCCAGCTATGCCACATATGCCTACAGTTACCACCTAGTCAGTTCATTCAAGCTAGGATGGCCTGATTAGGTCACAGCTCTCATAATACAATCATTTCACTTCCAAATATTCCTACATTAACACACGAACTTTTGGGGGACATCTTACACCCAAACCATAACAGTGATACAACAGCATTTAAAACATAAGTGCTTGGTAAAAACACTTGAAACTTGAAGACTGAAGAACATCTCTTACTTGGTTAGAGAAAGGGGAAATGTTAACAAGATGAAGAAGAGAAATCTTTGTATCAGGAGCCTAGAATACATGTGTACACATGAGTACAGAGAACACCAGGGCCTTGAGGAAATGATGATGAAAAGAGGCAATAATGAGGACAGGAAGTCAAACATTTGGCTTATATTAAAGCATCATGCAAGAGACCCTAGACTATGTTGAATAGAGCTGCCTATTGGACCAAGAAAATTGTTGTTCCCAATCTGTTACCATTTAAAATACTGTAGATGTCTTAGAAAGTTTGATCACCAAATTATTGTTTGACCGTAACTGTCTAAGTTTAAATGCCAGGGAAGCAATCAATCAGAAACTTCCATGCTAGAGAAGGAAGAGTTCCCCTGTATTGATGTACCAAGAAGGAAAGGAAGACAAGTAATTATCCACCACCATTCTCCCCTCAGAACTGTCAACAAAAGGCAGATATACTCTTTACTTCCCCTCTTACTGTAAGATATTACAGAATGTTTAGAGGAGATAGCTATATTATGAAAATGTTTTATAACTAAAATAATGTAGTAAAAATAGCAAGTAAAGAATATCTATATTTATCAAGCCAAGACTGTAACCAATAAATTATATAATAACTGAAGAAAATACAACCAAAGAAAATGGTACTGTAGCTTTAAGAGACCTTATGGTAGTGTAGTGTAATGCAAAGGACACTGGAACTGAGCCAAGTCCAGGAATTCTGCTTTTAGTTTGGAGCCAGTCATGAGAGAAATCCTAAACTCTCTTGTGTTCATTTTCCTTGTCTAAAACATGGGGATAGGGATAGTACAAGAGGAGGAACTCTAAAGTCTTTCTATTTCTAAAATTATGGCCATTTAATAGAAGATCTTTTATATATGGAAGCTAAGGTAGTGTGACAAAAAATATTAAAGGTTTGCAGTTGGCTGACATAGGTTTAAATATTGCCTTTGCCCCTTACCAGTCTTATTTCCTTATGAAAGATAATAGTATCTGTCTTACTTACCTTATAGAATTGTTATAAGAATTAAATGAGAAAAAGTGTAATATGTTAAAGAGGTTATTAATTATAAAACTTAATCCACATTTTTGTATTTAGATCCACCTTCTAAACTACCCAAGAAAAAAATTTTAGAATTTTTAGATGATTAAGTAGACATTTTTAGATGACTACTAAATGCTAGAATACATTCCAGAAACTCTTTTTGAATCAGAGAAGATGCTGCTATTTATAATTTATAATTTAGGAGTGTTTGTTTCCTCAGATGTTGATTTGCTAACAGTGCCATGGTTGTACAGCCCAAGTTCCTTTGAATGGAGGTAAGAATAGCTGTTCTCTCTTAGAGGAAAAATATGTAAGAATTCCAAACTAATTTCTCTACAGGAAGAAGTGGGAACTTTGGTTAAAAGACAAGTAGATATTTCTGTTGCTAGCTGCTATGGTTTGGATATGGTTTGTCCCCCAAGATGCATGTGTTAGAATCCTGGTCCTCAGGGTGGCAGTGAGGGAAGTAGTGTGGAACCTGGTAGGAGGTCTATAGGTTGTTGGGAGCATGTCCTCAAAAAGGATTCAATAGTTCTTATGAGATCCCTGAGTTTGTCCTCATGAGAGTAAGTTGTTATAAAAGCCTGAGCCTGATCCCTGAATCATTCTTTGGTTTCCTATCTGGTGATATTATTTTTTTTTTTATTGTCAAACATACTCCCACTATTGTGGTGCTATCTGTGAGGAAGCCTTCACCAGAGCTGAGCTGATACTGGCACCATGTCCTTGAATATCCAGAACTGAGAGCTAAATAAACCTTTTTTCTTTATAAAGTTACTCAATCTCAGGTATTTTGTTATAGTAACAAAAAGTTGATGAATATACTATAGATTAGAAATAGAAAAAGAAGCAAAGGAAAATTGTCTGGGCTTTAGAAAGTATCAACAGACTGCCAGGCGCAGTGGTACACGCCTGTAATCCCAGCACTTTGGGAGGCTGAGACAGGAGAATCACAAGTTCAAAGCCAGCCTCAGCAATGGTGAGGCACTAAGCAACTTAGTGAGACCTTGTCTCTAAATAAAATACAAAATAGGGCTGGGGATGTGGCTCAGTGTTCGAGTACCTCTGAGTCCAATTACCATTACCAAAAATAAAAAATAAAAATAATAAATAAATGAAAGTATCAACAGATTGAAATGATAACAGCAGAAAGGAGTTGAGGGCACTGCAAATTACCATTCTGCTTCTCTAAGATGTGTTAGTTGGACCTACTCTATATATGAAGGAGATCCCTACATAAAAATCTTGGGAAGTCATCAGAATCTAAGAGTAAGTGATATAATTAGAAAGTTTAGCTAGTAAAAAGCTGATTAAATTGGACTACTAAATACTAGAGACTCAATCCTTTTTACTGATTGAGTGTAATGAAATTTAATTCAATTAATTGTGTATTGATTACCAGATAATGGCTATCATTAGAGAAATACCAACATATAAACTAATCCACTTTGGTAAAATTGATCTAATATATTTCTAGTAACTTCAAAAGCATTAGGCTTGTCAATTATCGCTGTACTAAAACACTGTTATCTGGTTTCTGGACCAACATTTGCTCCAAGTTGAAGGCAAGAACCAAGAAACAATAGTACTTGTATCCAGATGACAGAATTAGATTCATATACTTAAAGCAAGGAACTGGGATAACAGGATACATTTTGAGCTAAAAAGACTATTGCAGAAGACCTAGAAAAATATTCTATATCTGGTTATACTTTCTTATCTTGCCTTTTCTTTTACCTGACATTAACTTAAGACTAACATAAGATTTATTTCTAAATGTATCTTCCTCTGTAGTGACATATTTGAATATTATATATGTATGCATAGTAATATATATCAAGAAAATTCATCTCACTCTCTAGATTCTTAAAATCCTGAACTTAAATATGTATTTGTACATATTACTATTAAATAATCTTTCCTTTTCTTGTATTCAAATAAGAAATTCATTTAAGTTGCTCCAAATGTAAAAAGAAACTAAAATAATTAATTTTCACAAAGAAATATTCATAGAGATTAACAGTGCAGACCAAGATTTATATTTCAGACAAAGATTTTCTTAAAACTATATAGTCTTTCAAATTAATGTATCTGACTACTTTTCTCTAATGTTCCTGCTTCACCTGCAGCACATCCGACAAGGTAATAATTTATGATAATCATATGAAAATATACAATTAATATTCATCACCTCTCATTCCTCATCACTTTAGATGATCAGTAATGCAGAGTGAAAATGCTGTCAGATTTCTAATTGCTTTGTAATGGGCTTGAAACAGGGAAATCATTAAAGGCAAACAATCTGTCATTTGTCTGTTACTTTAACTATCACACCAAAAAACTCATTAAAGAAATTGCTAATGAGCTATAAGAGACTATACTCATGGTGCTTCTACAGTAGATTAAAAAGCAATACTGTGAATTGCTCAAAATATTTTAAAAATATGATATTTGGTATAAATTCATCAGAAAACATCTATTCTTCAGTATATTTTTTAAGCTGTGTGCTTTCATTATTTTGGCATTTAATCCATCATTGCAGAAATCCCTTTAGCATACACAACTTGTTTGCATCAGTCTCTAAATAATTAAACTGAAAGGTTGTAAGAAGAAGCTGCAATGCTAAATGTGTTTATTACTAGTAAACTGACATAAGTAGTAAAAAATAGGACTATAGTAGCACTGATGCTAAATGAAGAATGTATTTTAAAATGTGATATTTACCCTCATATCTCTTGTGGATTTGAACTGTTAAAGTTATAATATTTTATTAACCTTAATGCTACCATCCTACAAAAATTATATTCAGCTAGTGAAATTGAGAACAATATTAAATTCTTCATAATAAATGAGGTTTTCTGAAAATTTTCAAGATATTAACCAACACCAAAATGTTTCATAATATTATTTCACATAATTTTAACAGAGAAAATAAATCATTTCATTAAATGATCACACCAAATTTTTTGTCTTTATCAAATTCTGCCTTTCTATCTGATGTACCTAATTTTAAAAAATCTATAATAATGACAGTAACTTTAAAATAAGGAGGCATATAACCAAAACTCCCAATTTTTATTGGTTATACAGTGTAGATGCATTTTATTTTAGAAAAATATGTAATAAAGATAATGCTACTGATTGTTTTCCATTTTTCTAATGATATATTAAACCATCAATTTCCTATAATAAAAGATAAGAGTCTTATTAATAGAGTCAAATTTCTTCTAAATAGGGAGACTTATTCAAATCTATTAGAATTTATACAAACTTAAAAGCTGAATGCAATAGCATGTTGAGCCAGGTGCCATAGTTAATATACATTAGTGAATTCCAAAGTAACTTCAAAAGGTTTCATAACACCCTGGAAACATCTTCATTATACTCTCTAATTGACTTAAACAGACTTCATATCAACTGTTTAACACATTTCAACCCACAAATTAACACCCCTTGATCATTCAGATTAACCTTTCTTCTGTGAGTCAATTATATGACAAAAATAAGCTTATTTCAAAAATATTTGAGGTTTAAAAATTAAAATGGAGAAGGAATAATGCTTTAAAAAAAAGCAGTGCATAAATGCATATACCCAAATGATCAAAAGAGATTATCACACATTTCAGGGTGGTGGGAAAGTACACAGAGAAGCCATAGTGGTCACCAAAACAATGAGAAAGATGTAAAGAAGTGATGGAAAAAATAAGTTGGTATCCATAATGACTACTAAAGAGAAACAGATGATGGATTATATATAATATCTTTAATAAGTTCATGGAATGATGAAAACATCAGATGTGAAGAAGATAGGAAAACCCTAACAAAAATTCCCCATAAAATAAAGACCTTCAAGATATATGAAATACTGACACAATGAAGAAGTTAAACAAACAAGAAAAAAAACAGCAACAGGTGTGATGCACACAAAAAGTTATTTATATCTTTGTCTCTCTCCTGCTTAGGACATTGCCCTGTACAAAATACAAAATTCAATGAATGTTCATTGAGTACTGCTGAAATGACAATGGAGAGAACAAACCAAGTTAAGAAGATCAACAGAAGGGAAAGATGCAAAAACAAAAACTATTTTTAAAAGATGAGGCAGGACTGTTGTGTTAGTCAGTTTTCCATCAATGTAACAAAAGACCTAAGGTAATCAACTTAATAGCAGGAAAGGTTTATTTTGGCTCATGGTTTTAGAGGTTTCAGCCCATAGTCACTTGTTCCTTTGAAACTAGGCAAAGCAGTACATCATGGCAGGGAGTATGCGGAGGGAGTATGGGGTAGAGGAAGTTGCTCACCTCATGGTAGCTGGAAAGAAAAAAGGCAGCAAAGTGCCAGTAGTCCCAATATACCCTTCAAGAGTACCGAACTGCCTTCCACTATACCTCACCTCTTAAAGCTCTTACCACTTTCCTATTAATAGTGTGATAGCTACAGAACAAACTTTCAACACCTGGGCCTTTTGGGGACATTCCAGGGCCAAACTACAGCAATTATTCATTAGAGCTGATCCTCAATGCTGTATAAGCTTTATTATAATCTACCAAAAGAAGACAAAATGTTTCTCTATTTCTAGCTATCCATTTATCCCTTCTTTTAAAGCATTATTTAAAACTTAGTGCTTCCATCCATGTTTCTGGATTAATTGTTATTCAAGAAATTTAGTCATTTGCCAGGTGTGTTGGCACATGTCTGCAATCCCAGTGGCTAGGGAGGCTGAGGCAAGAGGATCACGAGTTCAAAGCCAGCCTCAGCAAAAGCAAGGCACTAAGCAACTCAATGAGACCTTGTCTCTAAATCAAATACAAAATAGGGCTGGGGATGTGGCTCTGTGGTCGAGTGCCCCTGAGTTCAATCCCCGGTACCTCTCCCACAAAAAATATACAAATAATGGGGCTAGGGTTGTACCTTTCTTACATTGGATGAAAACACAAATTAAGAAGGCTTTGCCCATGCTTTTAATTTATTATGCAGTCAAACCACAGAATAAAGTATAGTTCAAAAAAATTTGGCTTTTATTTTAATTTTTCTAATTCAATATTTTTTGGTTTTCATTTGCTCTGTTTGGAAATTTCTAAAATACTGCTAGAAATGTTTAATAGTATATCAAAACTGAGCAATAAATATTTCATTAATAATAATAATAACAGCAGCAGCCAAGCTATACCAAGTACTTACTACTTATAGGCACAATGATCTCAGATGATTCTCAAACAAATCTATCAGGGAGACTATTTTAATTCCACTTTACCAAAGAAGAAAACAAAGCACACTATAATTAATTCCATTTTACCAAAGAAGAAAACAAAGAGATTAACTTTAAAAAGTTCTCACAGGCATAAGAATCAGATCCTAGACTAAATCTATGTAGTCTGACACCAGATTTCATGCTCTTAACCACTAAGTAATATATTTTATATTTTAAGAGACATTTTTGAAACTAGGAAAATATAAGGTTCAAATACTGATATCAATGAAATATGTGTGTGTGTGTGTGTGTGTGTGTGTGTGTGTGTGTGTGTATTTTTTTTTGGTACCAGGGATGGAACTCAGGGGTACTCCACTACTGAGCCACATCCTCAGCCCTATTTTGTGTGTTATTTAGAGACAGGTTCTCACTGAGTTGCTTAGCACCTCACCTTTGCTGAGGCTGGCTTTGAACTTAGGATTCTCCTGTCTCAGCTTCCCAAAGTGCTGGGATTACAGGTGTGCGCCACTGTGCCCGGCTGAAATATTAATAATGTTGGTGGAATAATGATATTATGAAGGGAAAAGAAAAATTGGCATGCTTCAGGGATGCAAACAAGTATGGGGAGAAGAAATGACAAAACATTTGGAATTTGCTAGGGAAAAAAGTACACGTTTCTTATTTTTCAAACCCAAATAAATAAATAGAATAAAAGAGATAACACAATAACCTGATAGAATAGTACTTTAAGATTAAGCATTTTCTGTACAAAATGGAGTACTTAAGCATATCTCTTTACAAGGAAGGACTAGGAAGTGGAAAGTGGATTGTCTGCGGGCTGGAAAATTCAAGAGGGAAATATTCTGATAATGTTGCATTAGAAGGTATTCACTTAATTTCGTTGCTTTAGGTATTTTTGTAGGGCCAAACAGAGGGTATGCTGGAGCCAGGACTAAAACCAGATCCTCTATCAGTACAATTCTCTTTGTGTCGTCCTTAAACATGACAACATCCTGTGGAGAACCTAAATTATACTTAGGGACACTCGACCACTGAGCCACATCCCCAGCCCTATTTTGTGTTTTATGTAGAGACAAGGTCTCACTGAGTTGCTTAGTGCCTCGCTGTTGCTGAGGCTGATTTTGAACTCGCAATTTTCCTCCCTCAGCCTCCCAAAGTGCAGGGATTACAGGCTTGCGCCACGGCGCCGGCTCTAAATTATACTTTTATCCTTAGATTTTTTTTAAAGTTGCCTGTATCACTTTTTATAGTTCTTGTCATCATTAAATAATAGATCATATTAGAATATTTTACTTATTCTACTTAAGGTTATCTATAATGATTCTTAAACCAAGATTTGGTAGAAGAGAGTTTTTTTTAAAAAAAGGAAAGTAAATCTAAATCTAAACAGCAGCAACAACAAAACCATCTTAATATTTTCAAGTAAAATTGTATGTCAAGATGCCAAAAACTAAGATGAATTTACACCTCTAGACACAATGCCAGGAAGAGAAATCGATGTAAAATAAGCGTAGAGGTAATAAAAGGGAACAGAGGGAATGGAAGAAAGAGAAAAGGAAGAGAGAGAGAGGGAAAAAATAAACAGACTTAACCACGACAAACCCAACAGCGCCCATTTGGAGTACCTCTTAACTGATTCAAAGGGGAGGAGATCATTCTGTTTTTTCTAAGGCTTAAAATAGCATATAGGCCTGAGAATATGTGGACTAGGTAAGAATTCTGCTGCTACTCAATTAGCTATTTTGGTCCTGGTGTTTGGTTTGTTTGCTCTAATAGTAAAACCCTCCTAATCTGTCTCACTGGGTTGAAGTGAAAGCAAAGTGAGATAGCAAATTAAAAGGATTTGGAAAAGTTCTTTTTTTTTTTTTTTTTTTTTTAAGTCGGTGACCAAGGTCTAAAAGAAATAATTATCTTGAACATAACCTCATCGTTCTCATAACCTCCACTGGCTCCGCCAAGTACACACAGAAGACTGGGAGCAGCGAGCGCAGAGTAAGGTGAGCGACAGAAAGCATTGGAGAAGAGGGGGATAGCCTGAGGGGTGGGTTACTTGCTCGTGAGGAGGAGAGATGAGATAGTCGCAGAGCCAGAAAAAGCGAGAGCTAGAGCGAGGCGAGGGACTCATTTCTCTACCGCTCGGACACTTACAGCTAGTCAACTCCATGAAATTGGTGACTGGTTACCATAGCTACCGCGTCAGGGCGGGAGCAGAGGCGCTTCCTACTGGTGCCTTGGCACCTAGGGCTCGACTAGAAACATAGTTACGTTAGAGGAGTGACTTCCGGCGGAAATAGAAGCTGGTTCCTAGTCCTAGCCGCCAGCCGGCAGCCAGCGGGCCTCGTTTGGCTGTGTGAAGTTGGGTAAGTCTGACAAAATATGAAGCACCGAGAGGGTACCAGTCAAGTGGCCGGGCCGGTAGACGTGACTGTGAATACAGTGGATTCCCAAGTTCTAATCTTGGGAAGGCCCGAGATGTCTGATTAAGTCTGTAGCCGTGGCAAGAGGTTTACTTGATTTCTGGGGCTCCTGGTAAGTGTGGTTTCTGTAGCTTGAATGGACAGCTTCGAGAGCACTTCAGATCTTTGGGAGGTCTGAGCGTCTCTCCCAGAACTGGGGGACTCTTGCTGTCTCCCTACTAGTGCTGATGTTACTACGCACAATCTCCTTTCCAAGTAATCTGGAAGAAAAGAAGTGAACGGAAAAAAAAAAATCGGAGTATGCCTACAAATTCATTTTAGTTTTTTAGTTTTCTGTTTTGTTTTATTTCTTCTGTTTATTCCTCTCGTGAATATTTATTAAACTGTGTTTAGTAAGCTCTTGTATGCCATTTTACCCACCAGTTTATTTTCTTAGAGGTTCATTCACCAACTACATTTATATCAAATTCTAATTTTATGCTACTGTATATTCATTAATTTAAGAAATATAATAGGTTTTCCATTTTTGTACCCTTATACATGGAATTCTTGACATTTTTAATGAAATACATGATCCCATAGGTTTACATTACAATCATGATTACTCAAACAGTAATAAACAGTTCTAAAGAATGTAGAAAGGCAGTACCCCTCATTTTAGATACATATAAACTGTAGTGAATTGTCATTAATATTTCTGTTCAGCGGATCTGAGAAGACCCACTTCTTGTTTAATGGATGATGGCATTTGAGCAGATACCAAAAAAGGACTGGTACAGCATTCTGGGGGCAGACCCGTCTGCAGATGTGTCAGACCTAAAACAAAAGTATCAAAAGCTCATACTGATGGTAAGTCTTTTCTTTCAGATTATAGATTATGGGAGGAAAAAAACAGTTTATAAATGTGACTAGAAATTTAGGGTATTTGTTATCAATAGGAATTGAAGTATTAATTTGCTTCAATTGAAAGTCTTAGTAATATAGCAAAAACAAAAAACAAAAAAATAAACTTGACTTGATATGGAACAGATAGTGCTTAGGAGCTGGAGATCTGAGTCAGGTTGATTGAGTTAGAATCCCCTGACTCTACCACTGTGAGAATTTAGACAACTTTCTTCTGTACGTACCTGAGGACTGGATGAAATAATCCATGTAAAATGTTTAGAAGTGTAGTTATATAATAAACAGAATTAGCTTCCAGTAACCACTAGCTACATGTTGCTATTGAGCACTTGAAATATGGGTAGTCCAAATTGAGATGTACTATAAATGTAAAATACATATTGAACTTCAAAGATTTAATGCAAAAAAATTAAAGGTTTTTATATTGATCATATGTTGAAATGATACTATTTTGGATGTACTAGCTATTTTGTAGAGTACATGCATAAGATATGTACATATTTTTGCATGTATTCAAATTTCTTTGATCTGTTTTTACTTTTTTTGACATTGCATATGTAGTCTGCATTTATAGCTCAGATTATATTTATATTAGATTATATTAGAAAGTACTGATTTAAGCCATTTTTGCATATTTTCAGCTGAATTCATCCTCTTAATGAATTGTGGTATTTATAAATATAAAGAATATTTCTGAACTAAAAAATAAATATTTTTTAATCTATATGATGATGTTCTTATGTTAGTAAATCTACAATGGTTTCCAGTTAACATGGTTTACAAAAGAGTAAAGAACCATTATTGATAGAGCATGAGTTATTTCTCTCGTTTATGCCAGATATGTCTCCCGTATTTTCTCCAAACTATTCATATTCATTGTGACTGACAGATACTTCACCATCAGGAATCATACTAATATTCCTGCTTAGGTAATAAATTGGACTAAATGACCATAAACTACCTTCTTCTTCAGAAATTTTAAGGTTTCTGTCAGCAAAATCAAGTAGGTTTTAGCAAAAAATTTCCTGATACTAAATGATCCTTTTACCTCTGTTAACTGAGAGATAAGGTGAAATTGACCTGGGTAGATTATGCAGGTCTTTCTAGGCCATGTTAGCCTTTAATTGGGTAATGAGAAGCAATCTGCATTTAGTGTGGTGGTATCTGTCAGACACCAGAGTGAATGAACTATTTTTTGTACATGCTAGCAGTATATCAGAGTTCCAGTTGCTCTATATGTTCATCAGCATTTGATGCTATTAGTCTCTGTCAGCTGTTGAGATTTCTCAATTTTTGACACCATTTACAATTTTAGCAGTATAATTATTGTTATATAGGCTGTCCTCTGCATTATAAAATGTATAACAGCATCCTAGATGCCAAACAATGAAAAATATCTTCTGACTGTCAAAATGACCAACCTCACTATTCCATTGAGAATCATTGCTATTGTATGTGTGTAGTGATATCACATTGTGGAGGTTTTTTTTTTAAACCTCTCATGACTTTCACTGTTGAGTATATTGTAATGTAATTATTGGCTATTTGTATAATCTCTTCTGAAATGTCTTTTTTAAAACTAAATATATTCTTGATCCTGTGTACATGTTGCATATATTTTTTCCTACTTTGCAGCTTGGTGGGTCATTTTCTTTTATTTATGTTTTTGGTACTGGGGATTGAACTCAGGGGCATTAGCCCACTGAGTCATCCCCAGCCCTATTTTGTATTTTATTTAGAGACAGGTCTCATTGAGTTGGTTAGCACTTTTGCTGAGGCTGCCGTTGAACTCATGATCCTCCCATCTCAGCCTCCTGAGCCACTGGGATTACAAGCATGCACTACCGTGCCTGGCCAGGTCATTTTCTTAATGGTGTTTTTTGATGCATAGTGTTTTTGTTTAGATGAAATACAATTCATCGAATTTTTGTTGTATAGCTAGAGCTTCCTGTATCTTTTCTAAGATCATGAGAATATTCTGTGTTTTCTGATAAAAGCTTTATAGTATGTTTTTACTTTGACACCTATGATTTTTATGTATAGTATGATATAGGAAGTCATATGCTTATTTTTCCTCAATGTGGAGATCCAGTTCTTCTAGCATCATTTGTTGAAAATATGCTTTCTTTTCTGCATTGAATCATTAGTGGTATGAATCCATTTCTGGACGTTATTCTGTTTAGTATATGGGTCCTTTTGTTAATACCTCTATCTTGATTACTGTAAGTTTATAACTCCCCAAATCATGTAAATTCTTTCATTCTTTTTTTTTCAAGTTTATTTTGGTTATTCTAGTTTGCTTGTATTTCCATAGAAATTTTAGAATCAGCTTGTAAATTTTAAGCAAAAAGTAATCATGTTTGAGTTTTAAGTTGAGATTGCATTAATGTATATTCATTTTGGCAAAACAGACTATCAATTTATTGAAAGTCAACAGACTTTCAATTTATTAGTTTTCTCTGATCTCTTTGTGAATGAACATCCTTCTTATAGGTTTATGTTTCAGTTTTCTTGGGTATACTGAATTGAATACCATGTTAGTCAGCTTTCCATTACTATAAGAAGTACCTGAGGTAATTAGCTTATAAAGAGAAAAGGTTTATTCTGAATTAACAGTTCAGAACATTTCCAGTCCATGATGGGTTGGCTCCATTACTTTTGCTTCCAGAGAGGCTACTTTCATTGACAGAGTAAAACCACTTAGCTCTTGGACAGGGAGCAGGAAAAAAAGAAAAAAAAAAAAAGAAGAGACCAGGGTCCCACCATCTCCTTTGACTGTTGCCTGCAGTGATCTAAAGACCTCCTGTTAGGCTCTACCTCTTAAAATTCCACCACCTTCCATTAGTATCAACTTGGGATCAAATATTTAGCACATGAGTTTTGGGGGGATATTCCAGATCCAAATATAGCAGGTACCATTTATGGATCAAATTTTGGTGTTTCTGATCTGTTTTTTTCTGTTCTGTTAGTTGTGGTACACTTCTGCCTTTCAAAACATTAGTCCTCTGGAATTTGGGGAGATAAGAGGGAAAAATGTGTGTATTAATTTGCCATATAGTATATAACCTGAACTATTTTCATTTGCTTTTGGGGGGGTCATATGCCTTGCATTTTCTGCTATATCTGGTTCGCTATGATCCATCCCCAAGCTCATCCAATTAACTCTCACTCATTGCTTCAAAATGATCTTAGTTGTAATCCCCCTTAATAATCTTACATGTCCCCCTTCCTTATGAGTGTCCTCCCCTTGTAATATTGCATTTAGTGATATTTCTTTAGGACAGAAGAGATAGACATGTAAGGAAAAGAGAATGTAGATAGTTGGAATGTGATAAAATGTTTGAAGTTTTTCCCCTACTGTTCTTTTAAAAGATGAGAGAGACTTGAGCATGTGTACATTGTATGAGAAGTAGCCAAGAGAAAGCTTGGTATTACTTACAGGAGAGAGAAAGAGAGTAATTGACAAAAAGTGGAAGGGATGAGAAAGGAGAGACAATTATTGACAGAAGGCAGAAGAGGATGGGATCCCAAACAGAGAGAAGGGTTAATGTTAGTTAAGAGAAGGGAGGGACCTCCCCTTGTTACTAGAGGAAAAGAAGAAAGAATGGATGCAATTGCTGGTTCATTTGTTGGTTTAGTGGTAAAAAGCTCATGAGCTCACATTTGGTGGCTTGTTTTTTCCCTCTGAAATAGAAAACAAAGCTGTCTGTGGAGAGAAGGATGAGAGAAAGTAAAGCAGCAAATTATAGGACAGAGAATTTCAACTAGTATTATTCTGACTGGTAGGTATGTATAGTAAAGGCAGTAAGAAGTCTTAGCTAACTAACAGCTGTAGAGCAGGCAATAAGAACATAAGGAAGCACCAAAACAGTCAGTCTAATAGCATTTCGAGCTCCTTTAGCCTAGGTTGGCATACTCGAGGTCCCTACGTAACAGTTTATATAGCACAATATTTTATATTAATTATGGCCATGAGTTAAATTATGTTCAGTGTGTTTGGTTTAAGAAGGAAAGAAAATATGTAGCAGTAAGTGTATAATTGCATGTATTTGTAGTTTACAAATACATTCATATCTTACCTGGTTTTATCCTCTCGGCAAGGTAGGTCATCTTACCTCAATGTCTGTAGTTGAGAAAACTAAGGCTTGGTTACAGTTAACTGGTTTGTCAGAAACTTAAGATTAATAAGGGTTTAAAAATCTAGCCTTGATCATTTATCTTGTCATTGGACTTTTTCCATTATATCATACTTTTCTTAATTGACATTCAAAGGAGATTACTGTTGTTTAAAGGCATAATTGTGATTTTTTCTAGATTTCTATAGAATAACTCATTCATGTACAGTAATGAAGTACTATGGAAGGTCAAACGTAATTTCTACTCTTTTAATTTTGAAGGGATCTAGATTTTATGTAGCTTATAAAGTAAAATTTATTTTCCATATTCTTTTTATATAAATTTAAGGTCTAATAGTTTTTTAAAAGAGAAAATTATAAGAGAAACCCATATTATTTTGTTTATTAGTTTTTTTGGTTTGGTTTGGTTTGGTTTTTTTTTACAAATCCAGCCTTCTAAAGTTCAGATTTTTGTTCTCAATTTGAATTAACTATTTTCTCAGTCTGTGTTCTGGAGAATAAAACTACATTTGACTAACAACATTCTGTATCTAATTTTATAAAAAGGCTCTTTTATTACATTTACTTTTCCAAGTTCAGAAGGCTTTGAATTAAATACCTCCTACATAATTAGTTGTTGGGATAAAATATTGCTAAATCGTGGGCTGCTGAGTTTACAATGCATGTTGATTTAGTAAATACTGTTTCCTTATTTCAGTTTTTGTAAATGTAGTGCTTATTTAAAGTCCTGATTCTGAAAAAATTCCTATTGACTAATCAAGATATTTCAAAATGTTTTAAAGATACATGTAAAGTACAGAATTAGCCTTATTTATTTCACATTGTCTGTTACCTAGTAATTTACTATATAAAAATTAAAACAATTGAATGACATTTCTTAGCAGTATTTTATTAATATGTACTTATTAATAAAAGTGCATTGCTTTTTTTTTCTTCTTGCATATTGATTTCCAAGATATTTTTCAGTTTTCCACTAATAAAATTTTGAATAACAAACTGTTGCTTTAAAATGGTTTGGGGTTCAGATTGATTAGTTGTATTATTCCCATATTTTTTGCAGTTATCCATGTAAAAATTGCTGTTTACTAAAGATAAAGCTTCATCAAATTTAAAATTTGATGAAGGAGGTCTTTTGGAGATCTTTTCCCATTGATGCTGATAATAATATAGGATATCTTTCAATAGGAAAAGAATTATTGTGTTGGAAAATTATATGCTGCTGTTACAATATGTCCCATAATATTAAAGAAATCCATGTAATCTGAAGCAGGAGTGTGAGGGTTCTTTTTCTTAATGTTGGAATGGTATAAATGAATGTGAGCATTCACAGGGTCTTTTGATTATAACTGGTTATATATAGATTAGCGTTAAGTTCGTTACATAATCCATTTTCGTATCTTGAAAAAGAAGATAGAAAGGGTACCTGTGCTATGGTCATAGGAAAATTACCACATTGGGAAAGAAGGGAGCTAAGCACAATTCTTTAAACAGGTCTATTGACTACATTACAAAGTAAAGTGATCTTGATTTCAGGAAAGATATTAAGAGAAATTTTGTGAAAAAATCTGAGTGTTTTAAGTAGAAATCAGAGGGTATAACTTGTAGTGAACATTACAATTTTTGTTAACATAGTGAACTGTTTAGCTGTCACCTAGTTGTCATATAAGATGCAAGATGTTTAACAGTAAATGACTTAGGTATCTTATGGAGACTATATTGTAAACTGTTCTTTTGTGGTGGCAAAAGTGGTAGGAATAAGATGTTTGAAACGAACACATCAATAATAGTTTTAGCTAATACATAGCACTGTATATCAGACACTCTTCTAATCACTTTGTGTGTTTACTTATTTAACCCTGTGTGTATGATATCATTATTATCCCTAACAGATGAGGAAATGAGGGTCAGGGATTAAATAGCACTAACTCATAGCAAGAAATTATGAAACATTCTACAAATATTTGAGAACTGGGTAAATAAAAGTATGCAGTTACTTTTCCAAGTTTGATTTTTTAATGTTTTTACTAAGTACATACAGCAATAATATATTTTTAGACAAGCCGTAGCATTTATGTTGAAGGTACAGAGTAATGAAAGAGTTAAACATTTGACCCCTGGAGCCAACTTCTTGGATATGAATTCTTATTCTGCCATTTGTTACTTCTGTGACTTGAGCAAGTCCCATAGATTCTGGGTCTGCCTCATTTGTAAAATAGATGTGAATCATTCATGACAAATACAGAGGATGCTTCTCAACTTGGAATAGGGTTGCATCCCAGTAAGCCCATTGTATATTGAAAATCGCATTAAGTCAAAAATGCACTTAAAGGGCTGGGGTTGTAGCTCAGTGGTACATGGCTTGCCTTGCATACCCTAAGTTCAATTCTGAACTCCACAAAAAAAAAATTGATATATTTAATCTACAGAACAGTATAGTTTAGCAAAACAACATACTCCAAAAGTATCAGTTCTTTCCCCCTTGTGATTAGAGTAGCTGACTAGGAGTTGTGACTTGTTGCAGCTGCACAGCATAGTGAGAGAGTATTGCATTTTTGCATATTGCTAGCCCGGGAAAAGTTCAGAGTTTAAAGTGGTTTCTACTGAATGCATATTGTTTTTGCATATTGTAAAGTTGAAAAATGAAAAATCCTAAGTTAAACCACTGTAAGTCAGGGACTGTCTATGAATGCACACAATGTACTAGCCCAATTCTAGGTATATAATAATTAAATATCTGTCTCATAGGGTAGTGATGAGGATAAATGAACTGTACATGTAAAGCATTTAAAACAATGTTTGGCACATAATGAATGCTTGGTTTTTATTTTATAGTTACATCTTAATAATTCAGCATCAGAGTTTTGAGTAAGTGGGTTTCTATTTGGCTAAAGGTTGGGATTTTTATGTTTATTTTTTCCCCCAGCACAGTGAAAGTAAAACTTTAATCTTCTTTAACTGGCACTTTGTATATGAAAGTGAGGATGAAGACTGTATATATATGTATATATATGTATATATATGGCTATATATTTATAGAATCAATTGCTTGATCAAGCAGGGGCAGCTTTCTCGCAGATAAGACCTTAGCATTGTCATTTTCACTGTCTCTTAACTCAGCATTGTTTAAAACATTTCTAGATGATTAAAACATTGTACTAGGTCAGCATTCTTGTCAATTTCAGCTTGTATTAAGTACATTGTTTTTTGATGATATATCAAGGAGAATAATTCTTCATTTCATAGAGCTGCCTTGTTTGAGTTTTGAATATTTCCATGTTGCCTTATTGAAAATATCTCTCCTCCTTCCTCCTTGGTTGTACTCCCCGCCCCAGCTTTTTTTTCCTGCTGCCTGTTGAAGACTTTGAATTAGGCTGAAAAGTCTGAATTTTATTTTTCAGACCCTGAGGACTAATTTTGAGGAAAATTTAGATCTGTGTTTTAACAGGTAACAATGATGACTATAAATATGACACACTGGAGTGAGGAGAAATTTAAGAAAGAAAGAGTAGTGCCTTTATAATTACTAACCAAGAGGTAAGGATTTGAACCATTGCATTAATATTGAGAATAGAAACAGGGAGATGAGCGAGAATATTCAGTGATGGATTGAGCACATCAGGGAGTGAGGAGTTAAGGAATTTGTGATTTTTAAACTTAAGGTACAGGAAGGCAGATGATGTTCTTTACTTTGTTCTACAAGGAGCAAAGGAGGAAATTTGGAGGGGAGCGAATGTGTAGTTTTTTAAAGAGCAGGTTAAGTGGATATGTCTCTGGAAGAGCCATGTGAAGCTTTCCAGTTGGCAGGTAGAAGTACCAGTAGAACTCAGGAGAGGTCATGGCTAAAAGCCATCCATTTGATATTGCCTCTGTCGTATTGCCTGGAGTTGAGAGGGGTGGGAATATAGTGGTATGGCTTCCTAGGATGAAGCTCGTGGAATGGCTCTTCACTAGGAAACTGAAAAGGAGTCACCAGAGATATGCCAGGAGAATGTGTAGTATCACTAAAGCCAAGGAAAAGATGATACTGCCAATAGTTGCAGATATTAAGGAGCCAAGCAGGCTGCTGACTAGAAAAAAAGAGTTCCTTGGATCTAAAACATAGGCAATATGGAGTTAAGCAACACAGGGTAGCAGCTGAAATTGGACAGAATTTGTAGTTTCTTTAACAGGACGAGTCATATATAATCACCTGCAACCACAAACAAGTCATATATAACCACCTGCAACCCCTGGAATCTGGGATTTGATGAATAGCCTTGGCTGTTTCAAAAGTTGAAAACAATTGGGTGAATTAGCTCTACTGGTTAAGAGAAGAGCTTATTACCTCCTGACTCAATGTGTTATTTGAAGAAATGAAGAAAATTATTCACACAGAAAATCAGTGTGAAAGGTGGCAGTGTGGCATTGTGTGAACCTGATTTCTTATTATCATACTTTATTATCATTTAATGGCATTTAGTCTCTTAGTTCCTCAGAAATATAAAGATACCTTCTTTAAGAAATTCATCTTCCATTATTCTCTCTGTTCTGCTAAAATTGTGCTGTACCAACTAAGATGTGTCTCAACTAACATAAAATTTCATGAGCCTAAGTTTTTTTAATCTGTAAAAATGAGATACATATACTGTGTTACCTTCTATAGTCAGTTCTAGAATTTATCTATTTTTTGTCTTACTATATCTTTGTCATCTAGCTGACACCCCCTCCCAGCCTGAGAAAATGTTCCTCACTCCAGTTTGCTATAGTTTTAAGATAAAAACTAAACCCATAACAGACTTGTTTAAAGTTTCATCACTGATAATCCTTTAAAGTATGAATATTCTATAATTTGCTTTTATAAAAAGTGAAAAACAAATCTCAAAATAACTTTCTAGTTACTATCTAATTTCTCTAGTTAATGGGAAGTCCCTTAAGAGGTTGTTTAGGGCATTGTTATATTTATCACATTGGCTTCAAAGAATCATAGAATTTCACAAACTATAAAGTAATCTAACTAAAAGAATTATAAAATTTCAGAACCTAAAGAAACTTATTGCATATGACAGATTGGGTATGTGGAAGTACTGACCACAGAAAGGTGGAACAAAAATACACACTAAACATTCAAAATAAAATAATATACAATGATACTAGAAATCAAATATAGTTTTCCAAACTGATATAAAACAATAATGCTAAATAAAAATGGAAATAAGACCGATTCCTTATTATCTGGTATAACATTTTTTTCACTTATGCCAAGATAAAAAAAAAACAAACATGAAGACATTTTTTTTGTCATCCTTCCAAAGAAGCTAATATTCCACGTTTTAATTTTTTTCCCCATTGAACCTAGGATCTGGTGCTAAGCAAGTGTTCTATCCTCTGTTCTCTACTACTTTTAAGGTATTGAACTTTTAGAAGCTAACTGTTCTTCCACTTTTTCTTTCATTTGTGTCAAACAGCTGGAGCTTTATTGTGTTTCTTATTAGAATGTATTACTTTATAGCATTTTTAGAAGACCAACTTCATGTGGTATAATTTATATACAGTGAAGTATACTGTGTTAGTACATTGTTTGACTGTATATGCTGGTATAACCACCACCATATCAAGATAAAAAACAGTTTGCTCATCCCTGAAAGTTGCATTCTGTTCCTCCTTCTTTCCTAGACAACCATGAATTTGCTTTCTTTTACTGTAAATTTTTTTGTGGCATTGTTTTGGGCTCTAAAAATATCTTGAGGTTTTTATTTGGCCTTTAATGAGCTTCATTTGTTAAGAATTTTAGAGAGGTGAATTTATCCCTTCACTCACTCCTAAAGAGAAAACAGGTTTGTGTAAGAAGTCTGGTTAGTTCAGTTGGAATATGTTACAATTGAGTTGTGTAGGTTTTATATAATTAGAAATGGTAACTATCATTTATAAGGTATATGTAAAGCCATACCATGGTATGAAATGCTTTCAAGTATTCGAGCTCATTAATCCCTTTTTACTTGTTAAGGTTATGTGTATTTTGACTAATTTTTCCTTTATTTTCCAATTCACTTAATACTAAGAACTATAATACTTTATATATGTATGGTTGAATTATTTTCTGTCACAAATACAATTAATGCTATTGTGCCCATTTTCTTTGAGAATTATACTTTTAAAATTGGTTAAATGTATGGATTCAGATCTGTATATGAGGACTGAATCTGAGGTTGTGTGCAGTAATTCATTTATTTGCTCAGCATTTGTTAGGAGTTGTATCTACTATATTTCTAGGCATTATTCTAGATCTGTGAATGTAGAAGAATTTATTGTTTGGAGAAAGACAGATGTTTAATAAAGCATCTAATATTTAGTATAATCAATGTTATATGTGGTATGTAAATTCTAAAGTGTGGTTTTATTGCACAGTTTTATAGCACAATGATTAAGAAAGAGTCCCAGCTTTGGACCACTTTGCTCTGGTTTTGAATCTTACCTGTGCTATATTTGATCTATCTATATTTGATCCAGGAAGAGTGATTTAACTCAATTTCCTTACTTGCAAAAATCAGAATAACACTTTTGTAACAGGATTTCATAAAGATGAGATGAAATAATGTAGAGCATTTAGCCAGCTTTTTGCATGTAGTACTGAGGTACAATAGAAGAAATAAGAAATAGGAAGAAAGGAGACATAAAGGAAGGACAGGAAATAAGATTTTAATTCAGAAGTTCCACATATTTTCTGGGCATCACTCCCTAAGCCAATCTCTCTTGCAGGCCTGCTACTCCCAAAATTCCTGGGAAATTGTGAATCTACCTGTACACTGTTAATTAATCTTCCAATGAATAAATTAAGAAAAGAGAAACACAAAATCTTGAGGAAACTATAAGGGACTTCCCAGTGTGATCTACTGATCAGATAATGAAGAACACATCAGCATAAGAATCTGGTTATTGTCCAGACCACCAGAATTTGTCTTGAGATCGCAGGACCAGTGTCATTCCTACATATCTTCCCATATCCACCTTTCACCAAGTTACCTTTAAAAGAATAGCTGGGCCAAGTGCAGTGGTGCATGTCTGTCTCTTGCTGAGTCAGGAGGATCCCAAGTAGGAGGCCAGCCTCAGCAACTTAGCAAGACTAAGAACTGGGGATATAGCTCAGTGGTAGAGCGCCCCTGGTTCAATCCCTAGTACTAAAAAAAAGTCAGGAACCACAAAAGTCATCTCTCTGGCGATGGACCTGGAACATGGACCTGGAACATGTATCTACTTCTCTGAACTTCTACCTGTGCTTCTGACTGGTGTATGGTGAAATTTTTTTCCACCACATATCCCAAGAACCCTACTCGTCTTAAATTGAGTTCCCTTCTCACCATGGGCTCCTTGTACCCTTTTTTGGAGACAGCTTTTCTCTTATTACAGTACCTTATTGTAAATTATCATTATTGCTAGAAATTATGTATAAAATGCAGTTAGAGCTGGATATGGTGGGACCTGTCATTCCAAATACTTTGGAGGCTGAGGCAGGAGGATTGCAAGTTCAAGGCCAGCCTGAGCAACTTAGTAAGACCCTGTCCCAAAATAAAATGAAAGGGCTGAGGTTGTAGCTCAGGGGTAGAGTACTTATCTCGCATGTATGAAGCCCGGGTTCAGTCCCTAATATACTTTCCCACCCAAGAAAATGCAGTTAGAGCACCATACAGGGATGGTGTATAAAAATATAACTTAATGATATTATGAAAATTTAGTTATTGTTCATTCAGAAAAAAGGTTAAATATTGTAAGAATATATTTTGGATATATGTTTTTTATTACTGTATGTGTTATATTTATTTATGTATAAATAAATACTGCTTTATAGGGTTGTATTGATATATGAAAAAATCAAAGTGTTTTCCCACTCATACACTACATAGTACAATACTTCTTGTATACATCCTATATGCAGGGATTTCTCCCCAAATAGTAAGCAGTTTTCTGGAGAATAACAGCTGGATGCCCTATAATTCCATTCTGACACTTTCTACCTGGATTAGTGCCAGATCCCACAGGTCCAGGCCGACAGGATCCCCCGGCCCCAACCCCACTTCAGATGTCAGTTGTAAGCCTATGTTGTGCCCTGTGCTTCTGATCAACTGCTGTAAATCAGGGTTCCCATAACTCACTTCTCAGTTTGAATTAATTTACTCAGAATTCATGGAAACTTTACATTTTCCAGTTAATTACAAGGGATTTTATTTTATTTTATTTTATTGGAACTAGGATCTAACACGGGTGCTTAACCACTGAGCCACATCCTCATCCCTTTCTATTTTATTTTTTTATTATGAGACAAGGTCTCACAAAGTTGCTTGGGGCCTTGGTAAGTTCTTGAACTCTCAGTTGTCCTGGGTCTGCCTCCTGAGCTGCTGGGATTACAGGCATGTGCCACCAGGCCCAACTATTACAGGGGATACTTTACAAAAAGATACAAATGAACAGCCAGCTGAAGAGATACAGGTGGGATCTAGAAAGATTGCTAATGCAGGAGCTTCCATCCCCATGGATTGGAGTACAGCAATCTTCCAGCCTGTGGATGTAATTTTGTTCACTAACCTGGATGCTCTATGAATCCTGTCCTTTAAGAGTTTTGTGGAGACTGTTAAGTAGGCATGATGGATTACAATCATAGGCTATTTCCATAAGCGATCAACTCAGCCTTCAGTCTCTCTTGCCTTCCTGGAGGTTGGGGGGTGGGGCTGAAAGTCCCAACTCTTTAATCATGCCCTAGGCTTCCTGGAGACCAGCCCCCATCCAGAATCTATTTAGTGGGCCTCAGCCTTCAGTCGTCTCATTAACGTATGAAAGACGCTCTTTTCACTCCAGAGATTCCAAAGGTTTTAGGAGGGTATGCGAAGAACCAGGGCTAGAGACCAGATACTCATTATATCATGGTGTCACAGGTTGTATTTTTAGGAAACTGCAGATGAGATACTTAATGAAAAATATAAAGATTTTCAAGAGTAGTTTTGATTAAGTGACTTTTTTTTTATATTGCCTTCAAACCTGGACACCAATGAAATCTGCTCTTCCTTTGTAAGTGTTCAATTATATAGAGAGAAATTAGTACTATTGCCAGATTGTAAGAATAGGAAAGCAAGTTTGCACAGCATTTTTTGCTTGTAATTTGTAGAAGAGAAATGCCCTCTTGATTGCTGTATTGTGAAGAAAGGACAAAGCCTAGCATGTGTGTTAAGTTTGGGAGCATGTCCTGCTTGCAACACACTGCCCCTCATCTTTTTTTTTTTTTTTATTAATTTATTTAAATGCATTTCAAGTCATAGCACATATATAGAGCTCAATTTTTCCATTTCTCTGGTTGCAAACCAGATAGAGTCACACCATTTGTGTCTTCATACATGCACCAAGGATAGTGATGATGATCTCAATCAACCATCTTTACCATACCCATTCCCCTTTCCCTTCCCCCACCTCCCCACTGCCGCATCCAGAGTTCCTCCATTTCTCATATGTTCCCCTTTCCCACCCCCCTTATGTATCAGCATCCACTAATCAGAGAGAACATTCTGCATTTAGTTTTTTGGGATTGGCTTACTTCACTTAGCATAATGTTCTCCAATTCCATCCATTTACCTGCAAATTCCATAATTTTATTTTCTTTTATTGCTGAATAATATTCCATTGTGTATATGTACCATAGTTTCTTTATCCATTAATCTATTGAAGGGCATCTGGGTTGCTTCCACAGTTTTGCAGTTGTGAATTGTGCTGCTATAAATATTGAAGTGGCTGCTTTACTGTAGTGTGCTGTTTTTAAGTCTTTAGGGTATAGGCCAAGGAGTGGGATAGCTGGATCAAATGGTGGTTCCATTCCAAGTTTTTAAAGAAATCTCCATACTGCTTTCCAGATTGGTTGCACCAGTTTGCAATCCCACCAGCAATGTTTAAGTGTACCTTTTTCACCACATCCTCGCCAGCACTTATTATTGCTGTTATTTTAGATAGCTGCCATTCTGACTGGGGTGAGATGAAATCTGAGGGTAGTTTTGATTTGCATTTCTCTAATGGCTAGAGACGTTGAACATTTCTTCATATATATGTTTATTGATTGTATATCTTCTTCTGAGATGTTTCTATTCAGTTCCTTAGCCCATTTATTGATTGGGTTGTTTGTTTTTTTGGTGTTAAGTTTTTTGAGTTCTTTATATTATCCTGGAGATCAGTGCTTTATCTGATGTGCATGTGGCAAAAATTTGCTCCCAGAATGTAGGCTCTCTGTTCAGCTCCTTGATAGTTTCTTTTACTGAGAAGAAGATTTTTACTTTAAGTCCATCCCATTAATTGATTCTTGCTTTTATTTCTTGTGCTATAGGAGTCTTGTTAAGGAATTCGGGCTGGCCCCTCATCTTAATGTAGCAGTATGGATCTCCTCTGCACGGCTAAGGATATCAGTTACAGCTTTTGTGTTTTCTGTTTCAGTAACCTGTTATCTGTACCTCAGTCAGTCCCTTTCTGATGTGTGTAAGCCAAAGAGGGTTATCAAAATGAAATTCACTTCAAGGGTAATTTCTAGGATAGGTGATATAACCTGTCCTTGATTATTTTCTCTTCAGTTTTGGTCTTACTATTATGTCAACTCTTTGACCCTTTTTAAGATTTTAAAAAATATATTTCTTCTAGGTTTTATTATTCTTAATGGGAAGGTTGGTTTAAATAACCTAGCCTTACCACCCATGGAAGCAGGAGGGTCTTTTCCCATTCTTTTCTGTTCAGTAGGAGGAGGTCCACACACCATTAAGGTACAACTCAAATAACTTCTTCCTGAAGTTTTCTCTTACACTCAGTCAAAAAAGCTTCCCCTGTTGTGTTCTGCTGATATATTGTAATTTTGTTATTCCACTGACCACATCTTATCTTTGCTCTAATTACTTATTCTAATGGCTACCTCTCTTGAAGACAGAGATATCTCGGTTATTTTTCTGTCTTTGGTAGCACCAATTTTGTGTTGGCTGAAATGCACTGGATTTTGTCGAAGTACAAGGATTAAGCACGAAGTTAGCTCCTGTTCTTTTGGCCTCTGTATGAACTGCAGAACTGTTCTCCCTTTTCTCTTATTCCTTACAAGTTCAGTGATGATGTTAGATAGTCCTTGACCCATGTGAACCAATGACAGAATAGAGCCACAGCGTGTGAAGTGATTGCATCTGTGGTAATCTCTGAACCTATGTTTTGTCTACCCCTGTCCTCAGAGCTATCCAGCTGTTATATTTAATTTTTAATAATTCAGCCAAGAGAGTGGAACATTTTTCACTTGAGGTTTTCAATAGCTAGTCTGAAGAGACATTTTTTGAGAGCTTTAAATAGTATCACAGAAGAGAATATTTGGATCAGGGAGAATAAATGTATTAGGCAAAGTATCTGAAAAACAAAATAGGAGATATAAGCAGGTAGTATTCAGTTTATTGAATTAAATAATACTTCTTTTTTTAGAAAAAAGGAATTAATAGTTGTGAAAATAAGGCTAATGAAAGACTTAAAGCTTCAGTTACCCATTTTAATGTGTCTTTTTAGTTCATAACTGTTTCATGATTACAGTGACTCTTGCATACTATTTTATAAGTTTTTAAATTATTTTTAAATGTCACAATGTATTCTAGAATCCTAGTATTAGGCTTATTCTATAATCTTAGTGTTAACCTTTACGAAAGTAAATGTTTATTAAAAAGGACTTCACATGGTGAAGTACTCAACTGAAACAGTTTATTGCTGCGTAATAAAAAGAGCAAGAGAATTGATTACCTCAACCATGTTTTATTTGAGCCATGATCTTCTCACATATACTAAGCAGATTTTAGAATCTGCTCTTACAGTGACCATTTTGCTCTGGAACTCCTTCAGACTCTGGACTACCTAGATGTTCCCATCCATTCCATGCATGCCATACCATGTGTATACTAGAGGAATGCCAGGAAACATCTAAAATATATTTTTAGAAGATATCTATTGGTGTATTTTGCATTAAAATGTAAGATGGTCTTAGAAAATATAAAAGTATAATCATTCATTATTCTGTCAATTTTATAAATAAATGGATATTGAAATAATTGTTCGTATTTCAAGATAACCCAATAATGAAGGTCAATAAAAATATGAAAAAATTTCTGGAATGGTTTTTTCATTTGCTCCCTCTTTTGAAAAAATTGTGAAAAGATAATAGTAGTAACACAAGATTAATAATGCTCACTGCATAATTTTTAGGCTCAGAGAAAAGAATATATATGGGAATCTACATAACATTTAAATATTTTAAAATTATAAATCAAGTTAAAACAATATTTTTTTGATATTTTATCTTGAATATATACTTTTATGACATATACCTTCTTACTAACCTTGGAAGCCCATGGTCAAATTGAGAATTCTTGGAGTCTTTTATGGACTAAGTGTTTCCCTCTGAAATTCAGATGTTGAAATTCTAGTCCCCAGTGTGATATTAGGAAGTAGAACCCTTGGGAGATTAATTTACATGATGGTGGTGAAGCTCTCCTGAATGAGAGATCCCAGAATGTTACCTTACCCATTCTGCCACATGAGGACATAGCAAGAACCTATGAACCAAGAAATAGGACTTAACCAGACAGGGAATGTGCTGGAGTCTTATTCTGAGACTTCCCAGCCTTCAAAACTGAGAAACAAATATAGTCCATGTAATTTTGGTATAGAAGCCCAAGTGCATTTAGAGGGGTCTGTTAGCCCTTCAACTATATGCAAAATTATGTTTGTATCTTCCCCAGTTTCAGCTTTTTATCAAATTATTAAAGAAGTTCATAACTCAAAATTTAAGTAGAGAACTGTTCTTTGTACATTCCCGTAGCCTTATCTGCTACATATGTACTTCCAAATTCATGTCTCCAGCTTCCCATCTTTCCCCTTATCTAACTCCTGCCTTTGGTCCTCATCATCCCTAGCAGATTCATCATGAGTGCTATAATGCTGTAGTTTCCTTATTGCCTGTCTCCCTACTCATCCTCTGCCCATCCCATCCTTCTATCCATTTTATCCTATTGTCAAGTTAGATTTTTCTTTGAAACAAAAATATGATTATTTCTATCATGCAAACAATATGAGATTTTTCTTAGCATAGTAAAAAAATTGTTTTGATTTGAACCCAGCCTAGCTTTTCATCTTTATCTTCCATTATTTTCCCCTATCCAACAATTCTTTTGCTCAATCTCAGTCTGGCTTAGTTCTTGTATTCATTACTCTAATCTGTATCATAGTACTTTCTTGTATTTGTTGTTTCTCTGCCTGGAGTGCCCTTTCCCTCCCACTTGCCTATAGTTCCTCCGCAGGCTGACTCTTTTTCATCCCTCAAAATCCAGTCAGATGTCACTTTTATTACAAAATCGTCCTTGATTTACTCTTAAGTGAGTAACTTTTTTGTGCTGTTATCTTACCTTAGCACCTCATCCTAACCATTGCATTAATTGTTTACAGTGCCTGCCCTTTCCCACTGGACCATGAGTCCTCAAGGGCAGGGCTTCTGTTTTAGTCATCATTATATCCTCATTGGCTGGCATACTATCTGTCTTGTAGTAAGGTACTAAATAAGTATTTTTTATGGATAAGCACATTTTTGTATTGCCAGTCCTTACATATATTTTCTCTGTCTAAATCACAAAATCGTGAAAATAATAAAAATGCTTGTAAAAATCATGTTTTATTTGTTAACTGTCACATCAAACAAAATGTTGACTGCTTCTTTAGGCAATATTTCACTAAGCATTAGGTGGCAGTAGTGTGTTGTACTTGACTAATTTCAGGGTTTTTTTTCAACTTTTATAATCTTTATGTGGTATCAAAGTGTAAAGGACACACTTCATAGCACTTTTATACCTAACTTTTTGTTACATGATCTTATTTTAAGCAAATAGTCAGCTCATAGAACCAAAACAACAAAGCACAGCCATGTCAGTGTGTATCCCTCTTGCCTATCTAAGTGATGTTCAGATTCATTAGAGATGTAATCTTAACAGCACTTCTTTACCAACTGCTTAATGGCTGCCTCATAATAATAGTGATTTGCAATAATGAAAACCAAAAATTATCTCAGAGGATATGTGTTTTCTTGATATCCTAAGAAGCTTGCTTAGCCCTTTATCTCAAAAATAATACGTTAAGTTCATTGAATTTAACTATAGTTGTTAAATGCTGCTTCTTTTTTTACTTATCTGTTTCCATCAGTATTAAGGTCACCTGTCTTGTTTACTGAGTTTCATTTTAGGTAAATTTCCCTCATCCCTAAGTAGTAAGAATTAAGGATTGTTGCCACCTCTCCAGCCATATGCATGCAGTCCTACCATTAATTTTTAAAATGCCAGTGTTTTTAGTCTACATTTTGTTCTCATTGTGGTTTCCTATAGCTTACAAAATTAAATTAATATGTTATATTTTATTTAAGAAAAATTTGTACATTTAAGGTCCACAGGAACATTTTTGCAAATAAAAGAAATAGGCAACTTTTTTAAGAAACCATTTAGAGCTGATTCAAATATCGGGTAGAGTTTATCTGGCTGGTTTTCTTTCTCATATCTTCTTTACTTTTCTAACTCAAGGGTAAAGCACTTGAGGGAATTCAAAGCCAATGTGCTAGTATCATTTATATGGAAGAATGATCAATTAACAAAAGAAAAGAATGAAAGTGTTGACAGAACACACTAATTAGTACCTGATGGCCTTGGTTGGTCAGGGAGCACCATGGAGCACTACGTTGGTGGCTCCAAGTTGCTATAGGAGAGCAGCTCTATAGTTTGTGTTTGTGCATCAACACTCTTATTTAGCTGGGATGACTTTAGGTTTACCTCAGTTTCTTAAGTCCATAATTATACAAAAACCATGTCTTCCCTGAACCCAGAGAGCAGGTGAAGTCAGCTAGTGCCCTACTGTTAATTCTCATTTGGGGAGATTGGAGTTAGAGATTGTTTTTCTTTCAATTCTCTCTGTAGCTGATGTTGAATATGTCATCTAAGACTTACTTCTTACATTTGGGAAGGGGAGTATCTGGCTTCATACTTAAGTTAGTTATTATCTAAGCCACTAAACAAGATTTAAAATTGTTTTCATATCTTATGTACAGTCATAAAGAAAGAAGTTCTGCCACTCTTTTTACATACTCAAAAGAGAAAAAAAGGCATATTACTAGTAAGAGGAATTGGTGCAAGGTTGTATTTTAGAGTTAGTTAATTTTACAACTCAAGATATATTATTATGAAGTTTTACCATGCATTGAATTATCAACCACAAATCATTCTACCTCTAACATTTCTTCACTTCCATGAATCTAGTTCCTGCAGTTCTCTATCTTTCTTGTTTGATAGACATCAATACCTACCATAAATATTAAATAGCTTTTTTTTCCTTCAGTGTTCTTCAACCTTTTTCTTCTTTTACCCCTTAGGCTTCCTTTTCTTCTTTTATTTATTTATTTATTGTTGATGGACCTTTATTTATTCATTTATTTATATGTGGTGCTGAGGATTGAACCCAGTGCCTCCCACATGCAAGGCAAGTGCTCTACCACTGAGCCACAACCCCAGCCCTTCCTCTTTCTTCTATTCTATTCTCCAGTTCCCCTTCTCTCTCAGTCTCCCTTTTCTCTACCACTTACTTCTCTTCCCCTTTCTCTGCCTGCTTTTTATCTAGCTCTACCCAGCCAAACATGCATACTTTCTCTTCTTCCTTTTTCTCTTCCTCTTTTGCCTCTTCCTTGAAACCACCAGTAATCTCAGATTGAGCCTGTGGTCTCTAAGGCAGTCTGTCTATGACATTTAGTAGAATATTTAAAAATATGTTCCAAAGACTAAGTTGTGTCTAAAAATCTATCAGTGGTGTTAAAATGGCTCTTCTGGAAGATGGAGGCAGAGATTCTGTTAGGCCAAAAGAATGTACACTTATTCATATTGCTCTTTTAATGTGCCTAAGTAAAGCCTCACTCTAAAACATAGACCATGGGAATGTTAGAAGTAGGACTCTATTATTAAATTCAAAGGCTATTCATAATACCTTTACAAGTGCTGCTGAAATGTTATATAGCTAGAGCGCTAGATATTGTTTTTGTCTGCATAGTCTTTTAAGTTCTTAGCCTTTCATCAGCATTTCAAAACAGAAAGATATTTTTATAGATACGTAAAAATTACAAGTTTTCTTTTCAGCTAATTAATATGCATGTGTGTTTGTATGTGTATTGTTCCTATCCAAAGTAGGCAAATCCACAAAGATAGTCAGTTAATAGTTGCTGGGGAAGGGGGAGTGGGAATAAATAAGAATGACTACTGATTGGCGCAGGGTTTCATTTAGGAGTGCTGAAAATGTTCTGAAAGGAGGCAATGGTAATGGTTACATAAGTCTGTAAGTATCTTTAAAACCATTGAATTACACACCTTAAAAAGGGTGACTTGTGTGAATTCTCTTAGTAAAGCAGTACTGAAAAAAAAAGGTCAGGGTCATAGTTGCAAGGTGTGGGTGATTTGACAGAAAATTAAAAATACAAGTTTATATCTGAAAACTCAAGTGATTTTTGTAAATAAAAGTGGTATTATATTAACTTTTATTTTAATAACAATTTTATCTAAATGCATGAATTATAAATAATATGGGTCCTACTTTGTAGGATCTAGGCACACATTTTATCATCTGACTAAAAGCAATATTTTAACTTTCTACTCATTTGAATGACATTACTTGATGTTTTCTTCTTTAATTTCTTCAAATAAAAACAAAGTATTTAAAAGGTTTACTTATTATAAGCTATTAATAAACAAGTAATTCAGCATTACAGAAAAACAGATATAGAAAGATATATACTTTAAACACATGTAGAAAGATGTATACCTTTGGGGAGATAGAGATAGCAATGAATTGGGACAGATGTATTTAGAAAGAAAGAGCTGTTTTTTCTTGTCTTTTGTTTTGTTTTAATATATCAACTTAGGAATTTCTAGTTTTCTGATGTGAGAGCTTAGCTCTTGGTGTGAATGATTTTACTATCTCTACCTGAGGATCAAAGAACAGTTTTTCCCCCCACATGTGTAATTTTGGGAGATTTGTAATAATCATTGTTAATTGTGGCAAGCAGGAAGAGGAGAAGTGTATTAGGAAGACCTGCCTATGCCTCAGGAATATTAAACAAGGTGATTCTGTACCCCTTTTTACCTTTCCAATATTATTTCTTCCCATATAGACTCTTCTGTAGAGGGTTATTATAGAAGTTTGTTGCATGGCAAAATGGCAGAGAGAGACTACTTTCCCAGAGCTCTACCTTTTCTTTATCATTTCACTAAGACATCTTCTTGTCTGCGTACTTTCCTTCTAGAAACCTTAGGGACTCAGTTGTGGTACTCATGCCCACAGCCTTCTTCCTTCTAGCCACACTTGGATCTTGCTTTCTGCAGGGTGATGTCAGTAATGACACCACAGTACAGTGGGCTTAAGAGAAATTCAAGCCTCCTATCTCTTTCACATGAGAAAGGAAAGTGAGGCCTCAGAAATGAGCCCCAGTTCCTTCAGCAGCTAAACGGGAGTCTGAACCAGTGTGCTTCTGAATTACAAGGTAACTAGAGATCTGGGAGAGATTTTAGAGACATTTTAAGGGGAGATTGGAGAAGAAAGGGCAAGAAGGCCATGAGAAACTGCTCTGTGAGAAAAGCAGATGAAAATAAGGGGGGGGGGTGTTAGGAACTATTGGTAAGGTCTAAATATGGCTATCATAATGTTTAAAGGATAAGAGCAAAGAGGTGGAGTTATTTGGAATTAACTTGTAGTAACTAAACTGTTAGGTTTTTTTTGTCTCGTTCTGGGAGAAATTAGGGATGTGATAAGCATTCGAGAGAAGAAGGTTCTTGGTTTTTTATTAAATTGTCAAATATTAAGAATCTTGATTTTTATGAAATATTTTAATAAAGCCTATGTTTAATTCTTTGGTCAATCAAAAGCAGTTCTTCATGAGGAAAAATATTGGGGAATGCTGTTATAGTTATCAGATGTTGAGGTCAGATTCACTAATATCTTATTATTTATATAATTCTCTCAATTTTACTTTTTCCATTTTATTTCTCAATAGATGTCCTAAGAAATGAGTTTTTATTATCTTTATTGATGTATGCCTCAAGATATTGTGATGACTCGACCCATAAAAGGTTAAGAACCTTCAATAAAAATAACAACAGTAAATTTTATTCAGCATTTGTGTGCTGCATTTTGAAATTCCTAAATACATTATGCATTATAATCTATTTAGAATGCGTTTCCACTGTAACATCATAGAAATTAAGCAGTGGTCATACTGGGACTTGGCAAGACAGTACACGAATGGGATTCTGTCCCAAGAATCATTGGTGAAAACAAAAATACCATACAACTCTCTTTTTGATGAAATATTGATAAGATCTGCTGTCATGATGACACTCCCTTTTTTTGGGTATCACAGAATTGGTATGTGAAGCATTACCACTTTCCTTTCAGGAAGACTAGAAGGGGATAGAGAAAGGAAGATTAGGATTTAAAAAAAAAAAAAATTGTCCTTGGCCACAGCTACTGTCTTAGACTGTTTTGTGCTGCTATAACAGAATAACCGAGACTGGGTAATTTATAATAAACAAATTTATTGGCTCACACACTGGGAAGTTTAAGATCTAGGGACTAGCATCTGGCGAGAGTCTTTTGCTGTGCCATCCAGTGGCAGAAAGCAGAAGGGTTATGAGAAAGAAAAAGAAAGAAATAGAGAACAAGGACTGAACTTACCCTTTAAAAGGAACTTACTCCCATAATAATGACATTAATCTACTCATGAGGGAGGGCAGAGCCATCATGGCCCATTCACCTTTCAAAGGCACAGTGGCAATCAAATTTCTGCATGAGTTTTGGAGGGGACAAATACTCAAACCATAGGAAATACGGCTTCAATTTTTTTTTCCAAGTGTACTCTTGAATGCAGTCATCTTAGTTTATTCTGTTCTCATTCCTCAGTTTGAAAAGTGTTTAGTGGATGGCTAATGGGCTGGGGCACATTGCTGTATCATAGCTGTTCATAATATCAGCTAAATAGAATGGCCTAGTAAATACTTGTTTACTAAGAAAAAGTATAAGAGAAAAGACACAAAAGTGAAGACCTAGTTCAACCTAATATTTGTCCTTTGTTCCATCTAGTGCTGACTAAAATCAGTAAGTATCAGGTTTTGTGCTTTTGGGAAAAGTGTTATACATACAGTTTAAGTTCACAATTATTTATGGAGGATACTGCGCAAAGAGGCATTGTGTTAATCTTGGCCCAAATATCAGACTTAATTAAGATTCAGTGTTTGTATTGTAATAGAGCTAGAATGATAGGTTGAGGTTCTTTTATTATAGGATTTTACTTGTAAGGATAAAGAATATGACTAATTTATTATACAGATTTCCATTTAAAATTTATGAGATGGGAAATGACATGGTTAGAGATGTAAGCTAAGCCACGTGAATTTGGAAGCAGGTAGTTTGGATAAGAGAACTGTTGGGAAATGAGTGCTGGGGACTAGGTAGGCGCTGATGTGCTAGGTTTAGAGTTGGGAATAGATAGAATTATGTAGATAGAATCTATAGGATCTGGGATGAAGGGCAAGGAGTTTACCTTAATAGTTGTAGCCTGGATTATGAGAAATATTTTCCCTCTTATTTATTTATTTCACTTAGCATTTATTAGGCATGGTGATGCTAGTAACAGAATAAGGATTTCAGTAGAGAGTCTAATTTTAGATTCTAGATAATGAACTGGATTTTGAATCATGTTGAATTTGTAGTTTTAGAAGGTATTTTGAAATTTAGTTATGGAATTCAAGAAAATTTGAAGTTAGAAATAGCTAACATCCTCTTAATGGTACTAAACTCATCTGTTAATAACAGAGAAAAAACAATGCTGGGTCCACAGACCATAATATCAACTTGATTATTTGGGAATTTGTGTTTAATCAGGTTTGCCCGGAGTCCTTTTCATAGTTGATTGTTACTTCTTATGTACAGTCAATACTTTATAAATCAAAACAGAATAATCACCCATGTGTAGGAAAGGATTAACTTGTGCAGAGAATTTGCCACAGGGCTCCTGTGCATTTACCTTAAAGACATACCAATTCATTTCAACGTTATATGTTTTTAGCCAACAGAAAATCTAATGAATGTATGTATTTTCTCTAAAACATTTTTTGCATTGCTAGAATTTTCACACTGTATTATATTATGCCATTTTCGTAATTTATACATATTTTGTTTTTTTTCTGTAGTTGAAAATATTTCCCTCTGTATTGAGTAGTTGAAGTCTGATACAAATTGTGCTCCCTCTTTTAAAAATGAATAAGTTAAAATATCATCAGCATATTGTTCAGATTTCAACAGCTGCTTCAGTGAAGTAAATTGGTATTAGTGCAAATAATGGAATAAAAAGGTTGGCATTTACAATTAGTGAACAAAAGGTATCAAATATCAAAAAATTTCTGAATTCGAACACCTAATGTAATTTTCATAATGGTGTTTTAAGTTAACATAATCAAGGAGTGTCACTCATTCAACACCTCTTTTTTTAATATACATACTTGGAAGAAGGCATTTGTCATAGAAAATTTTAATGAAAGCACCCGTTTTTCTGACTTGTCCTTAAATTCCGTGTTATGATAGAGGCTAACAGCGTTCATCTCAACTTTAGCCTGCCTGCCTGCAGAATTTAGTGAAATATAGATTTCAGAGTTCTCTGAAGATTTGGGATGGGGTCAAGAACTGCTGTTCTAACAAACTCCCAGGTTATGCCAATGCTACACATCTGAAGACAGCACTTTCAGTAGCACCAAGGTGACACATTGTCATTCACTCCAGAATTATCAGTTTAGAGAGCAGACTTAGTATATGGAGAGAATCTAAAATGAAAATGAAAATAATATATGTTCCACTATGTTGTTTTATTGCCATAAAATCTCAGCTAATAAGAACTAAATTTCGTAATTAAAGCATCAAGTTATAATTAGATAATTAGGACACAAACAACAGAACAATCTTAATAAAATGCTACATTGTTGTCTTTATGTTTTTTGTAGTATGAAACATTCTCTTATTTTTATATCAAGGTAGGTTTCTTAATTTATTTGTATTAATGTTTCTTTTTGCAGGGGGCTACCAGGGATTGAACTCAGGGGTACTGTTTTGGCTGGAATAGCATCTAAGTTTTTTCCCTGAGTTTTAATTAGTTTATCTTTTTATCATTGATAAAAATATTTTCCTTTATTTTTCCCTTTGGTGTATTCTGGGTACAAATTCAGATATGTGTGTAGCCAGTATTTTTTCCCCAGCCTATCTCATGTCTATTCATTTTCTTAGTGGTGTCTTTAGTGAGTGAAAAGATTTAAAATTTCAAGTTCAGTTTATGAGTTTTATGTCAGATAGTTGATGGTTTTTGTTTTTCGTCAAAGCAGTCTATGCATAAAGGTCAAGGATATTTTCCTTTGTTTCCTCATAGAAACTTTATGGTTCTGTGTTTTATATTTATGTTTCTGATTCATCTTGAATTAATCTTTGTGTATGGAATGAGATAGTGATTGAGCTTATATTTTTCCAGGTAGATATCTAGTTGTTAGAAAATCATTTGTTGAATAAATTGTTTGAATCTTGAGTGTCCCCTAGAGGCCCATGTGTTGAATGTTTGGTCCCCAGCCTGTGGTGCTATTGGGTGATGGTAGAACCTTTCAGAGATGGGGCCTAATGGGAATAAGTTTGTGGAGTTTACATTGAAGCAAAATGATTGCCACAAGTGACTTCATTTTGTATTGTACTTACATACTTTTTCTAAAGATAGATCTTGTAAAGAAATAGGGTGAAGCAAAGTCCTAAACAACATGCGCCACATACAGCCAGCTGTTATCTCAGTTCTGCACACAGAACCTTCCAAGAAAACTATGACATCCAGAAGGAAAGTTAGACATTAACAGGAGAAAAACAACTTGTATTTTTATAGTTAAAGTTCCTGCTTTCTGGCATGTAGGTCTGCTTGCTGATCATAATAAAACGATGAGGAATCTAGCTGCTCGTTAGCTCTGCTCGCTCATGGTTTAAACTACTCCATGAGTTAGTTTTTCTTTATTTCATTCTGCTGACATAAGTTAAGTCATTGAGATGTGCCCTTGAACTGGAATATTGGGACCCTAGTTAGTCCCTCTTCTTTCTCTGTTCTATGACTGTCATGAGGTAAATAGGCCTCCTCTGACTATGCTCCCACAGGCCCAAAGCAATAGGGCCACCTGATCATGGACTGAAACTGAACTCCCAGACTGTAAGTAAAAATAAACTTTTCCTCCTAATAAGTTGATTTATCTTAGGTATTTGTTGCATTCATGGAAAGCTGACTAATACAAATACTTTTCCTTCTCTCATTGAATTGCTGTAGCATCTTTGTTGAAATTCAGTTGACCATATACACATATGTTCTATTTTTGGAGTTTTTAGTCTGTTCCTTTGCTCTATTTGTATATCTTTATGTCAATATTACAGATTAGGTTACTATAGTACTATAATACACCTTGAAATATAAATATTACCATCATTTGTCTGTTTCTTTAAATAGCTTGCTAGAATTCTGATAATGATTGCATTACTGTATTAATAAAGAAAAAATGGTCACAAATTCTTCCATCCATGAACATGTTATTTTTCTCATTTGTTGAGGTCTTTTTGATTTCCCTTAATAGTGTCTTGTAGTTTTCAATGTAGAAGTTTTACACATCCTACATTTGGCTTATCCTGAAGTGAGTGTTTTTTCCTTAATTATTATTGTTTTATCCTTTTGTTAATGGTAATTTTGTAAAATTTTATTTTCTCTTTGTTGCAAGATTTACTGATTTCTTAATTTTGAGGTCATTGCTTTCAGGAGACTAAGTTCTTCCAACTCCACCTAAATACATTTCAATTTAGTACTGAAAAAACTAGTTAAAATGAATGAATTTTGCAACATTAATTTTAGAACATGCCTATTTTATTATTTAAAGGATATCGGTATTTTCTTTGCTTGTTGAATGTTACTCTTGGAACCTCCTGGTGTAAGATTCAGTTGGAGTTTTTCTGATAGTTAAGGAAATCTGTGATTTTTTTCCCCCTATTCCTGGTTCCTCAATTAGATAGTAATACAGAGCGCTTTAGATTACATCTGTCTTTCATTTTACAAATGAATGAATGAAGTTGGGATAGCTTTGGGCTCTCCAGAGTGGGAGATTTGGCTAGTGGGAATTGTGGTAAAGAAGGGCAAGGAATAAACGTCCAACAAACAAGAAGAAAATGAAATGACTTTTGTCTTTTATGGTGATGTAATAATGAACGATGGAGCCTACCTATCATAGGAAGGCTCAAATTTAGAAATAGTAGGGGAAAATTAAACATACACTTTGTGTGATTGGAAAGTTTTAAAACCTGAGATTAAGGGCTTGTTTTCACATTGACAAGAGAGAATTGTTTCAGATTTTTAAACTTAGTGACTTAAAACTACCTAAATTTATTCTTTTACAGTTCTGTAGACCAAAGTATAAAATCAAAACAAATGGACTAGCATCAAGGTATTGGCAGGGCTGCACTCCCTCTGGAGGATATGGAGGAGAATCAATTTCTCTCCTCTCCTGCCTTCTGGTCGCCACTGGCATTTCTTAGCTTGTGGCTGTATTAGTCCCATCTTGGAAGGCCAGCACCATCTTCACATCACCTTCTGTTTGTTAAATCTCCTACCTCTTCCTTACAAGAATACTTTGATTGAATTTAGGGCCCTCCTGGATAATCCAGGATAATTTCTCCATTTCAAAATCTTTAACTTCGTTACATTTGGAGGTTCCTTTTTTCCTAATGAAGTAAGATTTACAGAAACCAGGACTTTGGACTTGATATCTTTTGGGGCCATTATCAGCTTACCACAGACAGTATTACTGTTTTTTAGATCTTCACTTTGTTCTGGAACTTGATGTCAAAGCAAAATTAAACTGAAACTTTAGTTCCCCAAAGAACATATTCATTTTCATGCTATATTTGGCATTTTTATTGAAATGTCATGGAATAATCTTGAATTCTAGTAAAAAAAAGAATAGACTTAAAGTCTCAGATGGTGAACTACTTATTTCATTAATAATCAGGAATTTCCAAATTAGGGAAAGAGATAATGTTTTGACTATAATAAAATTGCTATATGAAATAATAAAAGTTAGCAATGGTTTTTAACTTTGGGGCAGACAGGAACAGATTCTTGGTTTTGTAAAGCTTTCTTGGTCAAGGCAAGACCAGGCCTAACAAGTTAACTTTCTATTAGAAATTACCAATTTTTAAATCTGTACTCCTGTTTTACAGTTAGAAGTTTAGAATGATTTCTCCAGGGCCTGCCTTAATGCTTGTGATATATTGAGAGTTTCTATATGTGAATGTATCTTAACTATACCACAGTAACATATTGGAGTATGTTGCCTATAACAACATTGAATCATAGCAAACTTGTTATAAATAACATCTTAAAGTGTTAAAGCATTGGGTCAGGTAGGGAACTTGAATGCAACCAACTCTCTTCTTGGCTTAGGGATATTGGCTTAGGGATTGCCAAAATCTTAGTACACAAATAATTTTTATGAACACCATTAAATAAAGATGAAACAATAAAGCCTTAGTTTTTTTTTCTCCAGCCATTATATTAATTAGTTTAAATACCTAAATGTTGATAACTGATGGATTTGGCATAGGGAGAGAGGAAATTTGGTGAAGCTTGATTTTTGTTGCTTGCCCTAGAATCAATCTTTTTCCCCTCTTCTATTATGTTCACAATTCTTTTTGGCCAGATATCAAAATAACTTTTATTCTGCTACTGAGGATCATCGACACTGTGAAGTTCACTGTAAAAATGAATCCACCATTAAAAGCAGTAGAACATGATATGAAATGAAACTTTCTCAACTTGGGTTTGAGAATGAGGTCATTTAGCTACATGGTACTTGCTACAGCTTACTGAATTACTCTGGCTTTAGCAACTTCAATAAAAAATGACATGGTATTTAAATTTTTTGTGCTTTTTGTTGTCTGTAAAGCAGTCAGTGAAAGAATTTACATAACTTTACTATTAATTTTGAGTATGTAAACTAACCACATTAATGTGTTATGAAATGTAAATATGGCTATCTGGCCTTTTTATTGTAAAAATCTGAAAAAATAGAGAAAGAAAAACTATTCTACATTTTTAAAAAGTTTCTAAATTTACTTTTGAAATTAAAATATGTTCTGTAATATATTTGAAAAAAAAACTTTTAGAGTAATTACTGGTTGGAAAATTCTGAATTAGTGGTTTCTTATTTACTTGGAAGTGAAAAAAATTCCATATCTGAGTATCTGCTACTCTTAGGTTATTTTAAGTGAAATGTCTCTAAATTTAAATAACATTATTTATTTGTTTGCTGAGAGACTACTGAAAACCAAATGACATTGATTCTTCTGGAAGAACTGTTGGATAAAAAAAGAAGGGAGAACAGTAGAGAAAAGAAAGGACAGTATAAGTGCAGTATCCAGTAAATTAACATTTGAGAGAACTGAGTTGATGCAAAACTTTCTGATTTTGACCAAATAATATGAAAAAACTATTGCACATTGAAAACATTGTTGAAAATTTCTTAGTTAGAAAGCTTACATGAGAAAGTTCTTTCATGAATTAATTTATATTCAGATGTTTTGAGGTTTTAAAAGTTGTTTCTTACAAATCTGGCCCAGAATAACCAAATTATATAACTTTGAATTGGTAAATTTAAAATCTTGAGGTTTGAGGAAGAACAGGAAAGGTAATTTACTTTTATAATTAGATACATTTTATTTTATGTTATGATTGTATAATTTAATTTCAGAAGAAAAACTTGTAGTCCATTTGTAATGATAACTACAGTCATGCATATTATATAAGGGAAGCTTCCTAGTCTGCATAGCTTGTGTTCTTCCTTTTTCATGTCCTGCTTGCTCGCACGTACCTATTTCTGTTTGTGTTAGTCATCCTCTCTAGGTAAATTGTCCATGAGACCAATGATTCCATGAGCAAATTATCCAGAAAATGCTGTCTTTGCACGTTGTGACAGATCATGTCACTGGTGGATTTATAGCTACTCCAATGGTCTAATTAACCTGGCAGTTGTCTCCTGTGCCCAACACTGTTGTCTCATTGCCTTCCATCTTAGTTAGTTTTCATCTTTTTATTACCCCCTTAACTAAGACTTAGATTTACTTTTTTTTTGCCTACTCCCACACAACTCTCTCTGTTCACTTTCCCCTTTATTTTGATTGGCAGTATCATCCAGATAAACAAAGTACAGATGTGCCAGCAGGAACAGTGGAGGAATGTATACAGAAGTTCATTGAAGTTGATCAGGCATGGAAAATTCTAGGGAATGAAGAGACAAAAAAAGAGTATGACCTGCAGCGGCATGGTAGGTACTTGTGGTGAGGAGCCACAGCCCAGGGGCAACTTTTGAAGCACAGTATGCAGCCTCTCCTGGGGAGCATTTTCCAGCATTTGCACCAAGTTATTGCTACTCTCCTAGTCCATCATTGTTTTTAATTATGCACTATTCTTAGTAGTGATTATTCTCTGTCCATTGAGAAGTTAACTGAACTACTAGGATGTGGCATCTTGTAAATCTACGAAGTCTACTTTTCACAACTCATAACAATATTTAATTACACATTCCTAATAAATGTGTTTTTTAATGTTTAAAATTTCCTTTTATTAAGTTTAATTATACTATGGATTAAAATTTTAATTGTTAGTGCTCTAAGACTTTGTACTGAATGAATGACAATCTAAAAGAAAATGGATAATATCATAAAGCATTCTGCTCTCTTTGGGACCGTTTTAGGCTAAGTTTCATGATTATCTTCAGTATAGGATGTTCTTTATTAGGTTGTTATAAATGATGCATTAGGAGTGCACGTTGCCTAAGCAGTTTTAAAAGTTGTTTCTTTTATGCTTTTTGAAAATAGCTTCTTAAAACAGTGACAGGCTGTTGTGAGAAAGAAAGGGAGAAATGTAGGTCAGGTTTGTCACACACAGACTACAGTTACACGAAGTGATAGGCTGTCTTTCAGCACTGGCCTTGGGACAGGAGTCCCTCAGCCTTCTATTTGGACCTTCATGCACCCTACATGCTAATGGGGGGAGTCAATAATCAGTTACAGCCTGTGGGGAAAACACTCAATTGCTCTCTCCAATAGCACATCAGGCTCAGCATTGACTGGGATGTGTTGATAAAAGCTGTCTCGTAGTTGATTATTGAATCCCTTCCCATGCCCACACTGGCACACTATCAAACCTCACAAAATGGTTTTAAAGCTCCTGCTACTAAGGTTATGAAAATCTGATTTGAAATGCAAGACTTTATTTCCAAACACAGCATATAAAATGGGGCCAGTGATAATTTGTAGAACCTCCATACTCATTTTCATAGGAAGTTGTAACAATAAAATTAAGTATTTCTTTTAGTGTGGAATACTTTTGCATGAAAAGACTTAACTGTTGGTTTATATACTGGAGTGGCAGGTTTTAGTAGTAATTTATTCATAGTACTAATTAGCTTGGAGGTCCTTCTACTTTTTTAAAGACTTACAGGCTTTTTAAAAAACATGTTAAGAATCTGAAGTATACTTACCTTTTTAAAGAATTTGCATTGATTTTCAAATAGAGCTAGAATGTTGCATCTTCTCTGTGGCATATAATATCTCTTTAGTAAATGTGTTTGTTCTGACAAAAGAATGTAGAAGTGGCTACATATCTATAGATAGATATATCCTTTTAAACTGTGTTCACATGATATAATTCCTATGAAAGTACTGGAAATGATAGTTCTCTCATGTTGTTTTTGTACATCTTTACCAGCCTTTACTATGTGGAGTACCACTTTGTTGAAGATAGCAATAATATAGAACTGTACCCTAATGTGTGTAGGGTATGTATTTTCATTGTCACTCTGCCTTTTTGCCATTCCATAGCTTGTGGCCTCTAAACAGCATATTAATGAATTTGACTAAAATTCTGTTGTCCAAAGAGAAAGGGTTAGGGAGAGGTCAAAAATCAAAACAATCTTTCTTGAGCCTTAGAGTTGGGTAGACCAATAATGGAAAGAATTGGGAAACTGGGTTTTAAATGAGCATAGAATTGTGTGAAGGAAGGTTTAAGAGGTGTTAGAAGTACAACTAATTAACATCCAGGAAAGTTCTTAGAACTGTAGACCTCTTTTGAATTTTAGGACTTTTGTTTTTTTGTGTTTTGGTTTTTGGGTTTTTTTGGTGGTGCTGGGCATGGAACTCAGGGACTCACATATACTAAGCAAGCACTCTATCACTGAACCACACCCCTGGCCCTCTTTTGAACTTATAATGTTTGTTTTTAAGCATTTTTGTTTTGATACCCAGGATCAGTCCCACGGGCACTCAACCACTGAGCTCTATCCTCAGTGCTTTTTTATTTGAGGCAAGGCAGTCCTCAAACTTGTGATCCACCTGCTTCAGCCCCACAAGTTGCTCAGATTACAGGCATGTGCTACCAAGCAAGCTGCTTTTAAGCAAAGTTTTTGTTTTGTTTTGTGGTACTGGAAATTGAACTGTTGAACGCAGGGTTGCTTACCCACTCACTGAGCTACATCCCCAGTCCTTTTTTTTCTTTTTTAAATCTTTTATTTTGAGACAGGTTGTCACTAATTTCCTGGATCTGAGTCTGGCTTTGAAATTAAAATCCTCCTGCCCCAGCCTCTTGAGTCACTACAGGGACTACAGGTTTGTGCCACCTTGGCCTAGTAAAGTTTATTTTAGGCTTTTAATGGAAGTACCTGTGGTCTCCTGTGTCACAGGGGACCTTTGTAAGTTACTGAAGAAATCACAGTGAGGTTTAGACAAAACTATATACAGTAAGAATTGGGCCTGATCCACATACATAACCCTGGAATTTATAAAATGTCAGTTTGCTTTGTGAGTTTTTCAGGTGGGTGATTACTGAGTTCTAAAAGAACAGTAGAAATGCAACTTTTCATGACATTTTAATACCTCGAATCTAGTATAAAATATATCTGTCTTTACTGTAGACTCCAAATAGTGAATGCTGTGTTTTAGTTTTAGGTAGAGATTGGCTTACTATTGAGATAAGTGTCTCTTACTTAAATATAACTTGCTGTTTTTAAACATCATACCAGAACTACTTTTCAAAAATCTCATAGTTCTATATCACTTACAACCAGAGAAATGAAATGTTATCCTCTAAAAATAATAATAATAATAATGATAACAAATTTTAAAATTGGGGAAAAAAAATCTTATCGTAAATTTGCTTTCATATTATTCTCTTGAACACCGACAATTTTTTTTTGTTTTCACCCATCTTTAAGAATTGGCTCCTCAAAAAAGGAAATGAACTTGAACTTCTAATAGTGAGGATTTAGATTTGATAGAAGGGAAACCTTTGAGAGTGATAATTTGTTAAAGACCAGGATAGGTTACCAAGAGAGAGAGAACTGTTATAACCAGGTCAAAGCACTCTTTTTTTCTGGGTCACCCCCTGGGGACATGGAAATAGCTTTGTTATACAGAACTCTTCTTGCATGTGCTGATAGTTCATTTTAAGACTTTCTTTTCATAGGGTGTGCTTTAAATGTGTTTGTTTCCTGCCTGCTATTAACTTGCACTATGAAATAAATTTGATCTCTGTAATATCGGGAAGAAGGTAGGAGATGCTTTATTGGCAATGCTGAACGCTTTTTCATATTTCACAGCTCAGAGTTGGTGCCCTATTCTAAGGAAAGCCTCATCAATATTGCCCACAGCCATATAATTGCCTAGAAGATGATTTAAAGGAGTCCTTGACATCCATATTTCTTTGCTTCTCAAAAGAAATTATCAATGGCTATTTCTATTAAAGAAAAAGTAATAATCTAGGGCAGATAACCTAAAATAAAATACATATATTTTTTTCTCCCTCATCTCCACTTTTATATTCTTAGTTGACATTTTAGGGCAATGTTTGCCAGGCTGAAGAAAATCAAGTTGAAGAAAAGAATGAGTAATATTCAGTTCCCAGAGATTATACATTTTGAAAGCAATGTTAACTAGTGAATTTAATCAATTAGTTCCAGTTGGCATGTTTACCATATTATTTATAAGGATGCTTCCAAAGACTGCTTCCAGTGTTCCCCTGAAAAGCATAGTTATTCAGAACTAGGCTTTGCATTTCAACCAGATGAGCATTTTGGAAAACCTTTTCAGGATTTATAAAATGTTCACTTGAATAATATCTGTTGAATAGATTTTGGTGCCTTTATAAATTTGTGGGGAGTCTTCTCATGTATTAAACACATTAAAAAGCACATCAGAAGTATATCATGGGAAAAAAATAGGAATCATGATTCAATAGCTTCATAATGTACAGTCACACAGATTTCTGATGTCTCAGTGGCCCTATGGAGTGACACAGTTTATGAGTTAAGTTACTTAACCCGAAGAGGAACAAACTTTTAAATGCAGTTATTTAGATTAAAAAATGCTTAATAAGTGGATTGTGTTTGGGATCCTTGCTGATATAGCATATAATATTTTATATTGACATATCTTGGTTTTCTAATAGTGAATTATTTTGGTAATGTGCTACTTGCTATTCCACCAATTGGCTAAGTACTTAGATAACCCAATCAGCCTGGCTCAGAGAGCAGTTTGTCTGGAAATTATAAAGTGAGTGTGCCTTTGCTCAAGGGTAATCAGCTCTTCTCCTTAGCTAGATACAGTAGATCATTTCTGGTGTTGTATTATATTATTTGCTCCATCCTTTTATTAGGATATAAATTTGAGAATGGAAGGTAAGGAAATAAATCTTGGAATAAGTGAAGAATAGTATCTTAAAACCCCACCAACACTTATGTGTCAGATAACTTCAGTCCATATAATTTCTTAAGATAAAAATTAGAGTTCTTATAAGAAAGATGTTAGTCTAACTCCAAAAAAACTTACTTGTAAATGTAGATATTTTTAAATGTATATAATATGGATATGGGTTAACTGTTAGGAGTAATATCTTAAGACCAATAGATAGTTGTATAAAATATGTCCTAAAACTGACCCTTACAAAATACTTGAATTAATCAGATTATGGTTTCCATTTATGGTCATATTATTATTTCCATTTCATTTTGGGAATTTCAAAATTGACTGTAAAAATTTGCTTCAGGTAAAAACTTGAAGATAAACATCAGGGGATATGTTTTTTTGGTGACTGTTTCTAGGAAAAGTAAGTATGTGAAATGATGCAGAAAATCCCTCTAGACAGTTGGGGACTGGCATTATCTTGAGAGGAAGAGAGAGTATAGATACAACTTTCTGTGAGGGTACCCTGCCTCATCTTATTTGTCAAAATAAAGTTACTACTCACATTATTTCACATTTATTCGAATGGAAATAACTGCTTTTGCTCTGAAAAAGTATTTTAATTTCCTTTTCCATCAATTTTGAACAAAAATGAGACGAGTTTAAGAATTCTATGGACCAAATTCTAGTTGTAATTGTGGTACATGTGAACACAGTTTGGAGATCTGACTTAATAACAGAGAAATGTAAGATTTCAGGAAGTTTTTGTTTCCAACTTTAACCTCTCCTCAATTTCTCCTTGGCTATTTGGCCCAGTTGAAAGCAGTAGGTCCAAAACCAAAACCAGGTCACCTTTCTCCTTGCTTTTTCCCCCCTTACACTTGAAACCCTGATTTCATATTGCACTCTGATTACTTATATGTTGCTCTGTTTACAACCAATGAATCAGAAATTTCTGTTGACATTTCTTCTTTTTTCAATGTTTTTCCCCTGTATGATTTCATTCACACAGCTGCCCCAGTAGCCCATCCACAGATTATAACACATAACCTGAGTATTTCCATAGCTGTTAATTGCCTTTCCATTTTCTACTGCTGCCTTCTCCCACAGTCCTGTACATTTTGGTTGATCTTTCTTTCTTTTTTCTCTTTTCTATTTAAGAAAATTACAACTCCCTCCCATCACATTTGCCCATTTACCTAGAATTCTAATGGGACAAAACCTTTAAGCTTGTCCTTATTACTTTTTCCAACTTCATCATCTACTACAAGCCTAAAGAAAATCACTTGCGGTCCATTTAGAGGCTGTCAGATCTGCTTATACTGTTTTTTTATTATTCAGAACACCTTCCTATTCTTTGTAGAATACTCTGTTCAAAGTTCATCTCAAGCCCTCCCATTTTCCCCACTCCCAACCCAGCCTCCCTCCAGAGCCTTTCCTGATATTCTAATCCATTATCATTTCTACCTTCTGAATTTAATCCACAAAATTAAATATTTGGATTCCCCCCCCCCCACACACCTATTTTTGGTTCTGTGTTTGGTATTTTGGAGGGACTAAAAGGTTTATACAGACTATGGCTTTGATAATAGATCAGTGTTAATGGAACTGATAGTAGTCAAGTACATCAACCTTCATAACAGTGTTACAAATCCAGACAAGGTCAAGAGTTGCTGCCTTTCTACAGTGTGGAACTTGAGGCTTTTCCTTCTATTGATGGATTGGTTCTTCATTTTCCTATGGTCTAGTTTAAAACTGTTCAACACAAACATCATGAGATGATAATAGTTTAAAAAGCTGTCTTTTACTGAGCACTAACACTGTGGTAATTGCCCTTTGAACATTGTCTAAATATTCTTGTGAGGAAAGTATTAATCACTACTTTCCAGAGAAAGAGTTAAAGACTCTGAGGGGTTAAGTAATTTGACTAAGGTCACATAGCTGGTAATTGATAGGGGAGAATTCCAAGCCATTTTCTCTCTTTATCAGTTTACTAGGCTTCCAAGTTTTGTACATATTGTGTATGTATAGTCTGCTTATTTTAGTTCCCAATAGTCAGGGATGAGACATTTTTGAGGATTAGAACAAAAGGCCAGGCCTACATCTGCTGCTGTTCTTGTTTAGTAGTGAAACAGAAGGAATTGAGTCTCTGGATTTTTCATTTGGTACCTTCTTGAACATTGGGTTTACACATAGTAGTCAGCCTTACAGTTCTTTAAATTCATAGTGAATCTCCAAGTTTGTAATTTTTCTTCAGTGTGGAAAGCCTTGCATTTGTGACTTTAATTTTATCCAAGAAAGGACCGTAGGATTTTATGACTTAATTAATAATCTTGTCTGATGCTTTCTTACCAGAGACTTTTCCAAGAGACATGATGAAGACACTTTATCTTCAAACTATTTGCTATGTGAAAAATTTGTGTATAATGAAATTATTTTTAAGAATGAAATGCTTGTTTAAAATTTCAAGACAAGAAGACACTGAGTTAGACCTAAAAGAAAATATCACTGTTTGCTTTTAACTCACATGCATACACAAATTTACACACGTTTCCAAATTTGGATTAAGCATTTGAAATGGCATAAAAATAAAAGCAGTGGACTAATTGTTAACTGAGAGCATTTGATGATCACTTGAATAATATGACATTGCCATGCATGAATAATATGGACAGAGCTGCAGATGGACTTGATCTTTTAGCCAGTGTACGTTTGAATGGGACTTTTAAATACCTCAGCCATAATGAATAAATTCCTTTCCCTATAGATTTTTGTTGCTGTTATTTTTTATTTTTACTTTTTTAAAATTGTAGCTATAGTTAGAAAAACTGTCTTCTGATTAGAAGTATAATTATTTAGAAATTAAACAAAGAATTGTTTTTGAAATTCTACTATCATTAGGAGGAAGTTTAAAAAGACTGGAATTCCATTGTCTTGTAAAAAGTAAAAAATATTTATTGATTCCCAAATGGAGCTGAAAAAAACCTTTCCTCTTTTAGAAAGTTGTGAATGACCCAGCGAGAGCTCTAGTAGGCTTTACTGAACCAAGCTGCTAATAGTTATTTAATGTTATTCTTCAGTGTGAAAGAATCTCCGTAGATTTTCCTTTTAATCTCTTTGAATTGCAGGCTCATAAACCTCTCTGATGAGCCCTGCCAGTGTTTTCTTAGATCCCACTGTTGGGACAATGGAGCCACAGAATTCTTTCACCTCTTGTTGTCAGACAAATCCAATAGAACACAAGGTCAGAAGGGCCTATACTTCTAAAGGTTGAAAGATTCTTTTTCAAGTAACCACATAAATTATTTGATTTTTATCATTATATTCCTCAGGAACCTATAATGCACTGCTTTCTGTTTGTAAAATAAATTTAGAAGTTTCTCTTGTCTCCTTATTTGACTAAGCTTGTGAGCACAACACAGGGTGTGAACAGATCTTAGTGTTCCCAGAAAACTTAGAAAAATTTGAACCCATTTGCTTCTAAAGAATCAAAGCATGTGTAGTGTCATTAGACTCAAGACAGAGTACAAAAAATGCCAAGCAGTGCTTTTTCTTTCAAAATGGCTGTGGGTTCTCCTTTTCTCCTTCTTCATCTTTATTTATTTTTAATAGTTATTACCATTCTATAGTAAAAATTTTAGATTCAATATCTTGGATCTGGTCCTTTAGTTAAATCACTAAGTCAGTTTATTTTCTCAATATTTTTAGTCATATTCATAGGACAACTTTGAGACAGGACTTGAATTTGTATTTATTAAAATGTTTCATTGCAGTGAGCAAAAGTCTTTTTAATATGTACTACTACCCCAAACCAAAACAAAACAAAAAGAACTAATCTGTTTTGAAGATGCTTTGCCTGATTAGTAGAACTGTGAGTTAATTTAGTGGATTGGGAAGAATTAAGTTTTTTAATTACAACCACAATGGTGGACAAGCAGAGATTATTGTTTAAAAGGGGGGAAAAACATTTGTTTGCGCTCTTTTCTTGTAATTGTAATGGGGGTTGGGATAGAGGGATGGAATGTGCTGTTGCCCCCTACTTGGACACCTGCCTCTCAACAAAGGATCTTGGTCACCCCCCGCTGCCCACATTTAGATTCACCTTTTACTCGTATGTACCCTGTCTGCTCATTATAAGGTTCTCCTGGGATCCAATTTTCCCAGGAGTTAATCATCCCCAGCCTCTTTCAGAAGTTAGATTACTATCCTTTCAAAGAATACACACTTTCCTATAAGACACTTAACTTTTCCTTCCTTATGTCTATTTTAAAAAGTAACCATTAGAGTCTCAATACACTACACTAAAACTTTTTCTTTGAAGTATAACATACATAAAGAAGTGCAGAAATCTAAGTGTAGCTTGATAGATTTTCACAATGAGCACAACCATTTAGCCAGAAGTCCCCTTGTGACTTCTTGCAGTCGTCACTCTGTCCCCTGCCCCAATAGCTTAGGGAACTTTTGCCTCTTACATTTCATATAATGGGGAATTATCACAAGTGTTCTCTTTTATGTCAGATACTGATTTCTAAAACCAGAATCTCCACAGAAAATTGGAACTATGTGCACATGATATTGAATAATCGGTTCAATATGGAGACAGCTATAGAACAAGAATATTTTAATATATTCATTTTCTGACGTTTGGTAAAGGACTAACCAGTTTATGTTGTTTTCCCTTTTACAGGGAGATATGGGCCATGCTAATCTTTCAACCAAGAAATAGGTAGCTACTCTGAAGTTCCTGTGCAGAGAGATAAAGAAGGAAAGATAATAAAAATGTAGAAGCCGTTTTTTTGAGTGGGTGGAATAATGGAAAGGGTTGCACATGAAATAGTAACTAGGTGAGAATAACAATAGCTTCTCAGTTGAGAAGCAGAACAATAGGATGCTGACTTGCTTGGCAGTTATATTTGCAATTTATTTCTTATTTGTTATTTTTAAATAAAAATGGCATAATGTATACACATGAATGGTTGTCTTTTTATGCAATTATATATTACAAGTGTCCAAAATAGGTTAAAGTAAGAAAGCTGACTCATTGTCATTATTTCTGCCTTGTCTTCTTTGCTTTATTTGATTTTTAAATTGCTTAACATATCTATAAGATACTCTAGAATATAGACAACTTGGTAATAAATTAATGACACCTGTTTTTCCCCTAAAGGGGATGGCTTTTAAGTGTCAATTACTCCCATTCTCAAATCTTAAGATTATTTAGTTTGACTATTCTAGCAAACCACCTTGGTCCTTCCAGTAAGAAATTAAAATATAAGATTATTTTTTCCCCATCATGAGACTTTTGGACATAAGAGAATAACACATACCAAGGGTAATTTATATAGAATATGGAAATTAAATTGTTTTGTTTTGTTTGGAAATTACTTGACACACTGACACATTCTGCATAAGCTTTTTACAGATATGGAGGGACTATCTTGACCAAATAGAGTCTATATCTTTGGATTTTAAGGACAGTTTTGGGACTTCGGGTACCCAGTAAATATGAAGTGGTATAATATTTGATATACCTTAATAGAAAACCATGGTGAGTTCAAAATATTGTATAATCTTTTCATCTATTTTAAAATTGTGTAACTCACCAATAAATTTTGAACAGGCAGTTATTAAATATAATTAAATTACAGGCATTCACACAACAGAACAAAGGGAGGCATTTTCAGCAAGTGAACAAGAGACTAGTGAGACAGCTAAAGAAAATTTCATTGGAGTGGGGGGTGGATTTTAGTAGTTCTTTTTTTTAGCATCCATTTCTAGAACAGTACAAGCACACAGGAAATATAACATGCCTTTAAACACAAAGACACATGCTTCCCATCTATAGTTGCTTTCTTTGTCCCAAAGTACACTTGTTTTAAGCAAGAAAGTGCATGCTTGTACTACCTACACCATGTTCTTACTATATTTAGGTGTGTTCCATGCTCCCTTGGATCTTCCATTGGTAAGAGAAAACTTTGGCAAAGAAAACAGCAGTGGAACATCAACACAGTACAGCCGGGTTGTGGGGCTATTGTTGTATTAAAGTAATTCTCTCTGTAAGTTACTTATTATTCTGTTTCAGTCAGAAGACTAATAGCCCCTTACATTTTGGTAGAGCTTTATTCTTTAAATCATTGTAGCATTTTTTATTGGAATAATCCCCATTAGTCTGCTTGCACTGCTATGACAAAATAACATAGACTGGGTGGCTTAAACAAAATTTCTGACAGTTCCAAAAGCTGGGAATCCAAGATCAGGGTGTTGGCCAGTTCAGTTCCTAATGAAGGCCCTTTTGCTGGCTTGCATACAGCCTCCTTGCTGTCCTCATATGGCCTTTCTTCAGCACATGGGTTGATGGACATACAGAAAGATCTCTTGCTCATCTTATAAAGCCACAAATTCTATTGGATTAGGATCCCACCCTTATGACCTCCTTTAAACTTTATTTCCTTAAAACCTTATCTCCAAGTAGTCATATTGGGCTTAGGGCTTCAACATATGAATTTGGATAGTAGGTGGGGGAATGGGGAACTCAGTGCATAGCAATCCTCCTAAAATAAACAAATGAGGGTATTTCTGTTGTAGTCGAAAAACTGATATACCCAAGGTTAGAAAGCTGATAAAATATGGCAACTAGGTTCACATAGTTATTTTTACTTACCTATACATTGCCTTCTTAGCTAAATATAATTTATCTGACAAAGTTTTTTTTTAAGTCTCACAAGATAGAATTACTGATTACAAAGAATTAATAAACTGACTTAATGATTTTGTGTTGCATATTTGTATTAAATGGGATAAGTTTTGACTTAAAGTTTATATGGAATGGCATGTTTTATATAGATTTTTTAGTCAGCTGAAGTCAGGTAGCCTTAACATTGCTTTCAAAAGCAACAGACTAAGGTTTTAAATAATAGATAATTATGATTTGTAATGACTATGCTGGAGTTGCTATCAGCATTCTTCATAGGTAAAATATGGAATTAAGTGTCTTATTTTATATTTTACAGAAGATGAGCTAAGAAATTTGGGCCCAGTAGATGCTCAAGTTTATCTTGAAGAAATGTCTTGGAATGAAGGTTGGATTTTTTTTCTTTTGGCATTATCTACAGTGAAGAGAAGTATTAGGAATTGTTTTATAAGAAAGTAAAACCTCCTAGGATATTTGGAAATTTTAAGTAATAGCTTGGCTTTGCATATATATGTGATTAGTTCTAAGCTTCACTTACTGATGTTCCCCCATAGGATCCATTTCTAGTTATTTTTCTACTTTAGTTTGATGTTAGGTACATAAGGGTTTTCCATTTGTTTTGTACTACTTTGGTTTTTGCATTACTCTCTGTAATAAGGACTTTATTAAGTCAAAGAGGATGGGTTTTTTTCTATTCCTCTTTATGTTGACAATTAAGATGAATTTCTATTAGAATTTTTGTTTATTTTCTCCTTATATGTAATCCTAAACTCTCAGGACAGGGCTTTTCATGTTCTACTCTACTTGAAGGCTCTCCTCTGCCTCAATTTTTGATTGTGTCTTAATAAGAAAAATGAGTCACTGTCCTTGACCTACTATGGGTTCATGTCTTTTTCCCTTTTCTATCATTAAAATTTTAAAACTTTATTAAATCCAATTTAATTTCTGCTTTATTTTGATGCTCTCTGAATTGCTGTGGGTAGACATCATTATATTATGAAAACTCTTTCTAGATGAAAGCCATGAGTATCACACTTTCATGTTTCTCTGGAAAAATGAAGAAAATCTGTTTATTAGAATTTTTATATACTCTTAACCCTGTAACTATATTATTCAGCTTGGGGTACAAATTACCTAAAGGATTATAAAAATTTACTAATGAGTGTCAATAGTAGAAGATAAGCAGAGCCAGCCTTTTCTAATGGCAGATTTTTGATTTATGCTCTAAATAGGTCACAAGCCATATTGACTTAGAAGGATATGAATCATGTTTTTGCCTATTTGACCATTCTGTGCTCAACCACTAAAATGAAATCCCAGAATCAAAATTCTTATTGGAAAGCTTCACATTTTTTGTAACTGGGGCTCCCAATATTAGCAATTGTCTAATCAGAATAAACAGGAAGGGCTACTGCTGTGAAAACAATACAGTAGTGATAGGCTTTTCATTGCTAGTTTATGGAGGGACAAATTAGAACATGTCTTTATTAGAGAGACCTTCCCAAATAAATGTATTTTTTAAAAATATAGTTTGCCTCCTGTCCATCAGCATGTATGTATTTAACCTCTTATCAAACAAATTAATTCTTGTTTTCATTGATAAGTCGAATGTTTTATTTACTAATGATTCCTAATGATGTAAAAGTGCAAACTTGTTATAGTTTTCCCTCTTTTATTTACCTTTGAAATTTTTATTAATAGTACAATTTTATTTTAAATTGAAAGTTTAGATTGGCGATTCAAGCACCTATGTTTAGTGTACCTTTTTTAGTATGTGGACTTTTTCATACAAATGAAGATGCCAGCCTATTGAGGAAAATGTACAACATGAAATCATCAAGGGTTATCAGAAATGTGTTATTGTCCCTGGAACTCCCCAAAGTTAACCTCACAGTAAAGACGACATGGATGAATCACATCCACAGCCAGTGAATCAGTATTAAGCAGATACAATTAATCTTAAAAGTACAGAACATCTTTGATGTTTATTTAAGAAATTTTGTCATTGTAAATCTGGAAATAATCCTTATCCTCCTGAGAGGAAATACTGAGCAACAACTGCCTGAAGCCATTATTCTTACAGGAATATTTAAAAATGAATAACAGCAGTCTTAGCATATGAAGTTAATTAAAAAGTGTGATCATTTGGGCAAGTAAAAAATTGTTTAGATTCCTTCAGGATTGTTTTCAGAATGGCCTTAGAAGGTAAAGATCCAGAAATGGAGAAATGTTGATGAAATCCTACATAATAGGTGTAGCCAAATTGTCTGCTGCTTGATCAAAGAACAGTATGAAATGGTGCATTTAATTATGCTTAAAGGGCATACATACCTACAACTGTTGATTGAAGCTAACCTTCTCCTTACAAATTAATCTATCACATAAATTGATCAAAGTGTTGATCTTCATTCACTATACTTAAAATGATTTCTGTGAAAATATCACCTTGTTTAAAAACTTGATAGTAGTAAGAAATTTCAACAAACTGAATTTTAGTGAGCACTAACATTTGAAAATATCTATAACAAAACTCCACGGTAGCTCATGGTGTCCGCTGTGTCATTTACCAAGCACATGTCACCTCAGATTGTCTCTTAGTGTTCACTGAGGTGGTAAAAAAACAAGAGGGGGAGATTTAGCTTAAAATCAATGAATAGTTAGAATATATATATATTTTTAGACGTTTTAATAACAAAACAATTCACTTTGAAAACATCCTGTAGTACATGTATGTTGGCTTAGGGAAGATGCATTTCTGAATTTAAGATTAAATTAGTCTTTATGAAGAAAATAACATATTGTGGTGAAGAATAAAAAACAAGATTAATAAAGTATATTCATGTTTTTCTTAATGACAAACATGTAAGTTGGCATATTACTAATTTTTTCAAGATCGAATTTGATAGAGAGCAAAAACATTCAGTTCAATTTCTCTTTTTTTCTTACTACATATGATGAGATCTAAATATTAATCAAGTTTGAGAACTGAATGCCGATATTTGATTGTAGGAAATCATGAATCCTTTGAGACCTACTTTATCTCTAATAAATTATGATGTTGGTAAAATAGATACTGTGACTAGTAAGTTGTTTTTCTTTGATAGTTACTTCCCAGAGAATATAAAATGGAAGGCCTGAGGGATCAAAGATTCTTTCAGTCCAAGGACACTAGTAATTAAACTTTCCAAGAAGATGACATACTTAAAATTTCCACCATTAAGAGGCTAACTATTGCACCACACTGTCTCCTTAGGGCATCTCACTAAGAGAATTTCCTATTGATTCATATATCATTTGTAAATACCAAACAATCAGGTACAATACATCTCCCACATGGGGCGGGGAAACTGCAAAACACTATGGTGTTTATATATTTGAGTGAGGATTCTTGAAATCATGTGATACCAGAAAGGAAGTATCCAGATATTTAGCTGATAGTCAAGTTACCAGTTCTCTCTAAAAGGATAGACTGTAGACAAAATATCAAGCTTTTTCCTTCACTGTACTATTGTACAAAAAATATTTTAGAGAATATAAAATTTATATGATTTTCAATAAAACATTTCACAGGTTGCCTCTGTGTACCCCACCCCCCAAATCATTGGACTGCTGATTCAATAGCTTTAATCCATCTTACCTAGAGATAGATTCTATGGTAATTTTTAGAAACACTGTTCCTTTGCCAGAAATGTTTTCTAATTTCTCCTTTAAATACATTTTATCTTTATTGAGTTTTTTTTTTTTTTTTTTTTGGTTTGAATTTCTATGGAGTAAACTATGCATTTTTATATTTTATGCATTTTTCTTTTAAAAGAAAAGTAGTTGCTTATAAGCATTTGAAGCATTTTTTTTTTCTTCACAGACAATCATTCTTTTTTTCGGAGTTGCCGATGTGGTGGAAAATATAGTGTTTTCAAGGATGAAGCAGAAGAAGTTAACCTGATTTCTTGTGATACATGTTCATTAATTATAGAACTACTTCATTATAGCTGAAATTGGTGACTACTATCAGAATACTTCAACTGTATATTCAGACATGATGTCCATTCAAGCATCAAGGAAATGGCTTCTATTTTTCTTCCCTATTATTTGCAAAGAAATTATAAGATTATCAAGCAGAGACCACCTAAATTAATAAAAAATTATTGTAGTTATTTATATGTACTTATAAACTATATTTACAAGTTTCCATAAAAAGGACTTGAATTATATTTTATGGATTCCCATCTTAAAACTTTTGTTCTCTCCTTGGTAAAAAATAAGAATTTTCTTTTTCTTAACATAAATAAGTGTCTTATTGGGAAACAGTATTGTCATATTTCCTTTATAGTTACAAAGTTTCTAATTGATAATGTTCCTAACAGGTTACAGTTATAGGCCTCTTTTACAAATTCTATCTCAAATTCTAGTGTCATTTAATTAAATTAGAATCTCTGTGAACAATATGTGATCCCAGTTCTCCTATGATGAAGCTGAATATGAAGACTAAAAAATGTAAAGTGACAACTAGAAAAATAGATTTGGAATAAGACTTGGCTCCAGTCCTGGCCTTCTAAAACTTATGAACCCCACCATCTTCAAGTATAATTTAGGGTATGGAAGCCTAAAAAAATAGTCTGAAATTGATACAGCCCTTTCCTTTTTATTTCAGGGTATTAAGGTTTGGTATTAACTGCCATATTTGTGAATAAGGAACCATTTCATTGCTGGTATGATGGACTTTATAAAGTATTATTGACTATAATAGCCTGTAAATGTCATATCCTCAAAGATATATTTTTCAATACATTTAATATTCTGTGTACAATATAAATCAGAACTCATTTAAAGAACTTCATAGTATCTCTCATGGGATTACCGAAACTTTTTTACTTAACTTCAGATGAGTGGGTCAAGCATATAACTTAGCAGCTTTTTATTTAGGATGAACTCCTGATGTTGTCTATTTGAACTTATAAATAAGAATCATTACTATTCTGACTTAATTACTATAGCTGAAGTATAAGGCACTTTCAAGAAGAGATTATTTTCATTTATAAGACAAATTTGCAAGTGAGGTAGTCATTCAGGTCCCTCTCCCCCAAATATTTTATGTATAACATAAAATTTAGATGGAATACTAATCTTGGATTATATTTTTACACAAATATTTTGAACTCAGAGTTTGCCGAATGTGTTGCTTATTCTTTACATTTAACAAAAATAACTAAAATTGAACAGCTAATAGTTTATTGGTAAGTACATGGTTTCAACTGCAGTAATAAATTCACTTGAACAGGAAACAATAATCAAGTCAAAGGAATAAATGCTTGCTAATTATCAGAAAATCTGTGGCCATTTGGGCTGTCACGTAGAAATCCAAAATCACTCAGAGGCCAGATCTGTGAAACCAAAAGGTGATTGAAGACAATTAATAAAAGTGATATTATATCATTATTCTCTTCTCGTATTCATCCCTTTTCTCTATACTAAATAGTTAAATACTGTTCCTTACTTATCAATCAAGAATAAAGAATTCTGCATCAGAGTAAGACTTAGAATAAAACTTTATAACTAATTAGAACACATTAGAAAATTTTTAAAAAATATTTAACAAAAGACTAAGACTTAGAAAATCAACTTGTATATGTATTTAAATGTTGAGTTTGGAACATCCAGATATACAAGAAATTACATGTATGGTTATGAATATATATGTCTGTTTTCTTTTACTATGCTCAAATAAGAATTAACTGTACACCTCCAACCTAAAATGTTTAGTTTTATGTATTTGAATATAATAATTGTAAAGAATTCTGGAAATTAGCCAGTTGCCCCAGATATTCATGTGTTTCTCTTATTATGGCTTGTGATAAAAAGGAGCCATTAAAAACAATAATCTTCCCTAAGAATTGTACATTTGCTTCAACCACAGTAAACTGTCCATGACTCACTGTGTTTAACTAGGGAGTCCTTGCTTTATAGGTAGTGTGAACCTAGACTGACTGCTGTCCTGTGAATGCTTATTAAAATATGTCCAGCTTGTATAAGAGAATTAGAAAATTATTATTGAAAAATCATTCTTAATTACCTATCTTGTGAGACTAGGCAAGGGGAGATGAAAATGTTTCATTCAGAGGTACTAAGTAAAAACTAACATGTTATAAAAAATGTAGTTATGCAACAGTTAAATCCACTGACATCTTGAAGATTTCAAAGGTTCATTTTGGGGAAATACAGAGAATGCAATTTAGAGAATAAAGTCAACATTTTAAGCAGAAAACTATACCTTAAAGAAGATTCGTCCTCTTATTAGTCCATATGGAATAGGTCCATAATACCTGGAATCTGTAGAATTCCGTAAATTATCACCTTCTAACCAAACATGACCTGTTGGCACCTAGAATTATAGAAGAGCAGCCCCTTGAGAACAGTAAAACCTAATTTAGGTACTATCATTAAGAAGTGTGTTATTTGGAATAGGGAAAAGTATCCTAAAGTTACTTTTATAAAATACATAAAAATCCTAAGTTGCATTTTTGCTTCCATTTCCTACACAGTAAAATAAATACCAAAAGTTTCAATTTTTAAAAAGACCTATCTTTTTTATAATCATACTGTTCCCAAACAGTAATTTGTTATACAAACCCCAAACTGAGGTTACAAGAGATCAGAACTGTGACAGGGTCATTAATTTAATAGACTTCAAAAGAGGTCATTAGGATACTGAGTGAAAATGTGCCCTCCTGTCTCAATAACAGCATAAGCAGGGCAGCCACTCACTCAGCAACATCCTGGGGCCAATACCAAGGCCAGACCTATTAGAATGCTCATGAAGAACTAAATGGTAATTGATTGTGACATCAATTACAAATAATCTCATCATTTTATTGGAGTGAGCTTGTCAGAATTCTAATTAAGATCCCTGTTCCGCTTTTGTACAGGTCATATCTTCAATGCATTATACTTTCATAATGACCATCAAGAACCAGAAGGACCTATTATAAAATCATCAGTTGTAAAATGAATGATGGTGACCTTCTACTAAATGAAAACCTCTCTCATATGTTCTGCGTATTAACTGGTATTAAATAACTTTGAATTTTTATTCAATGATAATCAATATAGGTAGAACAAAATACATTACCAAAAAATGCCTTCTGCAATGTGAGATGTTTGATTACTATTATCTGTTCAATATAAACTTAAAAGATTACTCTCTAGTAGCAGTCTTTAAAATAGCCTTTGCCAAGTTATTTTACAGTTTTTGTTACCCAAGAAAGTTCAATCATTCACCAGACCAAAATTGGGAAGGAATTTATTTTCACTTGGTTTTGATAAAAGATTGCATTTTTTAGTATGATGAATTATTATTTTTGAAAAAAAATTATGCAGCATGAAAATTTTAATTTCACTTTAAAGAGATTGATTCCACAATGCCTTGTATCAGATCTAAGTACTTGCCAGAAACCTTGAATTATCTGCATTTAGTACTTTGCATTTAGCACTATGTTGTAAAAATGGATGTTTACTAAAAGAATATCAGAGAAAACCCAAGTGAATTTATGTATACAAAATCAGATTGAAAATATATATGTCAAAATTATTTAAAAAAAACATATCAGAGAGTATAAAATCACTCATTTTTATTAGTGAAACTAATTACATGTCCCAGGGCCAATAAGCAAGGCTAGTTCCTACCAATTCAATAAAATAGACAGGTGCAGTGAAACATTAGGATTGATCAAGAAGAACTATGAGTATAAAATGAGAACAAAATAGTGAATTTGCAAAAGCCATATGTAATTAACATTCTGAAGTATTAACTTGGGAAAAGACATAAGGTGAAGATTTTTTGTGTTTACATTTCCATAGTTGCTCAAAATACTTGTTCCTGAGTTCTAAAAATATATGAGCGGTACGAATAAATAAGGGACACTATTAAAAGCAAAAGAAAAACATTCCACAAACTAATAAGGCAACATACCAAAAATCTAGGGAGATTTCTATCCCTCTGACCATAAACCAGCACCCATGGTTTATACATTCATCTCTCCCTGGAGTTTTCCCCAAACTTGTCTGCCTATACAGAATTCTCTGATTATTTAGGGTACCTACCATGTAGTCAGCCTTCCTTGAGGCCATGAATTATCTCTTTACTTGCTTGGTTTTTGTCTAAGTCTTCACTATTTCATGAGAAATTAAGTCAATAAGTAGTAATGTCGTGATTTTAATTATTTTGAGTATGACTTTCATTACCACTGTTATTAAATTTTTGCCAGCCAGATTGTAAAAAATGGTACCTTTGTGTCTTCATTTGCTTTTGTCTTATTATGAATGAGGCTGGAATCTCTTCATGTGTTTAAAAGCCATATATATAGTTCCTTTTCTATGATCTCTCTTTGCATGTCTTCTGCCCTCTTGTCTATTGGGTTGATGATTTCTTTCCTCGTTTCAAAGGAGCTCTTAAAATATTATGAAGATTAGCCCTTTGAGATAAAAATGACAAATACTTATTCCCAGTTTGTCATTTGTCTTATCAATCTTCGCTTTCATGACTTCTGGATTTTGAATCATAGAAAGATATTCATGGTTCATTTTTTATATGTAAATATTCTTTTGAAATGTATCCTAACAGGTGGCACATGGTTTGGAATATTTTAAATTTCTGTTGATGTAGGGGGCTGGGATGTGTAGCTCAGTAGTAAAGCACTCGCCTACCATGCACAAGGCCCAAGATCACTTTTGTGATAGTTATGGTAAGTTCTTTTAAATTATTGAAATAAAATGCTGAAGTATCTCAGTAAGATTAATTATACAGGAAACTTCTGAAAGAAACCCAAAACTTATCACCAGGAGCCTTGGGAGGAAAGTGACCCATGTTCTCTATGTCTAGTCCTTGACTGCCAGGGTTGGTACAAAGGGGAGGAGTAGTAAAAACAGCATCTATACATGGATTTTTTAAGTTAATTTCATTTGATCCTTGAAACAACCTGTGAAGCGCTGTTACTGATGTTTTATAGAAAAAATAGGTTCAAATATGTGACATGATAATCCTACTCATCTGAAGCTCATACATGGTACTACAACACCTTGCATCCATTTATAGTAAAGGAATAATATATCATGGAATTAACACTACATGTTAAGTACACAGACCAAGGAAACAACCTGATCACTGATATTACCTTTTATCTAACAAGAACTTCTCTTTAAATAGGAAAACACCAAATGTGGATCTTTAAAAATCAAAGAAGTCACTTTTGCTGACGTATCAATTACAGTCTACTAATAGCAAATTCATCATGTTTGAAATTATTACACTTTTGAAATACATAACTTTTTGGCACTGGGGAGAAGGGTGTATGCTTTCACTTTGAGTCAATTTCATAGTACACTTTTATATATGGTAAAATGCACCCCATTTTAAATTTTAGCACAATATGAACACACTGAGGTAACTACCACTTCATTGAGAAGGTACAGAATATTTCTATTGTATCAAAATTTTTCCTTCTGTTCTTTTGTTGTCAGCTTCCCACCTCCTTATATAACCCAGGCTCAGACAACTAGAAATCTGCTTTGTTATTAGACTAGTTTGCATGTTTCTAAATTCCATTAACTGGAATTGCAAAGTATCTATTTTGTGTCTGGCTTCTTTCACTTAGCAAGATTTTATGATTAATCCAGGCCTTACATATCTGTCATTGGTTCTTTCTTAACTGCTGAATAGTATTCCATTGCAAACTGCAATGTTATTGGTGGATATTTGGGTTGTTTGTAGTTTGGGGTTGTTATAAGTAAAGCCTTATAACATGAATATACAAGTCTTTCTTTTCAGTAAATCCCTAGGGGTATAATTTCTGGGCTATCAGTATAGGTAAGTTGTATCTTAAATTATCAAACTTATCCAAAATGATATTTTTTTATATACCCTAAATCAGTGTTTGGCTATGTTCTTGTTGCACCTCTACAGCACTTGGTATTATCAATTTTAAAATTTTGCTATTCTAGCAGGCAAAGGGTATTACTTGTTTTAATTTACACTTCTCTGATAAGCACTTTTTTGTGCTTATTAATGCATTAAATGTAAAGTGTATTAAAATATTTTGACCATTTTTAAAGTGGGTTATTTATCATCTTGTTGTAAAGAGTTCTTTATAAAACCTTGGATACAAGTCCTATGACAGTAATTGCAAATATTTTCTCCCAGTATGACAATTTTTATTTCTTAAATGACTTTTAATTTTTTTTGTTGTTGCTGTAGATGGACACGATACCTTTATTTTATTTATTTATTTTTATGTGGTGCTCAGGATCGAACCTAGTGCCTCACACAGCTAGGCAAGTGCTGTACCACTGAGCTACAACCCCAACCCCTTAAATGACTTTTTGATAAATAAAAGTTTTTAATGTGCCTGAGGTCCAATTCATAATCTTTTTCCTATTATCTTCCATATTTTGGTGTCCTAAGAAATCTTTACTTGCTCCCAATTTGTGAATTATACTACATTTCTTCACGTTTTATAGTTTTAGCTTTATGTAAATGTAAAAGATCTATTTTTGAGGTATTCATTGCATCTGGTTTTTGTTCCTATTCTCATTCCTTCTTTTGGATTGAGTATACTTTGAATTCCATTTTATTTCTTCTGTTGGCATATTATGCATATTATTTCTGAAGTTATTGCTCTAGGGTTTAGAATACTGTGAGTCTTTAATCACAGTCCACTTTCCACATGAGGTGTCATTATCTTCACATATTATATTGGTTCATGCAAGATATAAGTATTTTACAATATATGGTTGGTTCTCTGTATCCAGAGTTCTGCATATGTGGATTCAACCAATTGGAGGTTGAAAATATTTTGGGAAAAAAATTGCATCTATACCAAACATACTGAATTTTTTTCCTTGTCATTCCCTAAACAATACAGCACAACTATTGACATTGCACTTGTAGTAGGTATCATAATGTAGAAATGATTTAAAGTATAAGGAAGAAAGTATGTAGGTTATATACAAATACAACACTGTATTTTATAAAAGACAGGAGCATCCAAAGATTTTCATATCCATGGGAGGTTCTAGAACCAATCCCCCATGGGCAATGGCAACGACTATAATTTCATCGCTATCTGTATCCCCTGGTGTTTGCACTCTAGTTGCCTAATATTTTACTTCTACCCATGTCACAAGTCCCACAGTAAATTATCACTGTTGTTTTTTTTTGTTTTTTTTTTTTTACACATCATTTCATTTAATCACCTTAACTGTTATGAGGTTTGGATTGTATTCACCATTTCACATATCAGAAAACTAAAGTTTACAAAGGTTAAGTAATTTGTCTAGAATCATACACGAGGTCACTGTTGTTTTTTTAAAACAGTATTTAAAGAATTTAAAAACAAAAACAGGCTGGAGATGTGGCTTAGTAGCCAAGTTCTATCTACAGCACCACAAAAAACTAAAAGTTGCATATGATTTCAATGTGGTGAGGTCTAACTAGCCAAGCATTAAGTTCATATGAAAACAGAAAGACCAGGGATGTGGCTCAGTAGGTAGGACACTTGCCTAGCATATGCAAGGCCCAGGGTTCAACCCTAACACAGTAAATATATGTCTTGTATTTAACTATACATTTAGCATTAGTGTTTCTGGTGTTCTCTATTGTTATGACTCCAAACTTCCATCTCCAATCATTGTCTTTCAGTTTGAGGAACATCCTTTAACTTTTCTTATAATGTACATATATTTGCTGGCAATGAATTTCTTACGTTAAAAATTCTCTGGAATTTTTCTTTGAAAATACCTTTACTTCATCCTATTTTTCAAAGATATTTTCACGGGATATAGAATTCTAGATTGAAAGTTATGTTCTCCCATGCATCAATTCATTGTCTTCTGTCTTTTTTTATGAGGACAGATAGCAGAGATTCTTTGTTCTCAAATTACGTGCTGTGGTGCCCGCTGCCCCTTTTTGCAATTTGATCATGATGTTCCCTGGTTTTTTTTTTTTTTTGTATATATTTTACCTGAACTTCTTGTTTTCCTTTTCTTTCTTCCCTCCTTCCCTTTCAGTAAAGATTGAACCCAGGGCCTTACACATGCTAGGCAAATGCTACTAAGCTACATCCTCAGCCCTTTTAGTTTTGAGGGGTCTCACAAAATTGCCCAGGTTTGTCCCAGGCTTGTGATTCTCCTGTCTCAGCCTCCCAGGAGCTGGGATTAGAGGTGTGTACCACTATGACTGGCTCTAAACTTCTTTAATTTCTAGTTGATAGTTTTGTTCAAATGCGGGGAAAAATATAGATTACCTTATTTTCACCCACTACCTTAGAATTTCCACAACAATTTGTTCATCTGTTTAATTCTGTCTTATGAGTTACCAAAGCTATTCATTTTTTTCTTATATGCTTTCCTTCCTTCAGTTTATATAATTTTTATTGCTATCTTCAAATTCACTGATCTTATCTTTTACAGTTTCTAATCTGCTGTAAAGACCATCTGATAATGTATTCTCAAGCTACAGGAATTTCATTTGGTTCTTTTATTTACCATCTTTCCTCATTGTGTTCATCTTTTCCTCTATATCCTTGAAAGTTTTAGAACTGGTGGTTTACAATGCTTATCTGCTAATTCCATCATCTGTCATTTATGGATCTGTTTAACTAATCTACTTCTGGTTATGGGTTGCATTTTCCTGCTTCTTCACCTAGTAACTTGTGATTTAGCTAAATATTCATTTGTTGAGTGGCTTTTGTTGTCTTATATGCCCTTCAAGCCTAATTTTTAAGTTTGTTATTTAAGTTTTTTATTATATTTTAAGTTTGTTAGGATTGTGTCTCATTTAGCTCTACTACTTAAGAATCATCCTTCTAGGGTCTTTTCTGAATGCTTACCTATCCACAATCAATGGCTGGAGAGAACTCAAATATATTTCAGGCCTGTGTGAGTTCTAGGAATGTTTGGTTTACAGCTTGCTGGTTTCTACATTTTATCATAGGCAGGTACAATTTAGTATTCAGGCCCCCAAACCATGGAATACCAGTGTAGAGCTGTGGAGATTTTTCTGTAGCTTTGATCTGCCCTGGTAGTCTGATCCATAATTTCATCCACTTAAAGATTCCTAGTCTTCATTATCTGTCTCCTCAACTGAACAATTACTTCAGTGCTTTGCCTGCATTTCCTTTGCTTGCACTGTGGTTGGAAAACTACCTTCAGATAGAAGTTGGGGCAAGTTTATGTGCATTTCATCCGCTTCTCTCGGGGATCACAGCCTCGTGCTGCCTACTGTGGAAAGTATGTGAAACATTTGTTCCACACACATTGTCCAGTTTTCCAGTGTGGAGCAGGAGGGCAAGTCCATCACCAGCTACTCTGTCACTGCCAAAAGCAGGTGTTTAAATTACCTAATTCTTAAAGCCTTTTTTAAAAAAGCTTACTTTATAGCAATATGTAGAAGAGAATAATTTTGCTGAAGACTAAAATTTTTTATGTGAAGTGTGCTTTGGCATCTCTATTTCCTACACGATTTTAACTTTCCCTACCAAAATGTCCAGAAAAGATATGCCAAACTCATGCAACTGTGTACTAAGGAGGAAATTCACTATAGTACTGTCTACACCTCAATATAGGCAGCACGATAAATGTTTTTCAGTAGGCAGAAGTTAAATAAAATGTAGTTCATTGATACAACAGATAGCCAGTTAAAAAACAATCAAATATATGGAAAGATGTCTGTCATGCAGTCAATTGAATTAAGTTGAAGGACTTGAAGTAAGTTGAAGGACAATGAGTATAAAGGTAAAAAGAATTTATATGTTTCAAAACTTACATTTTTATGATACAGTGTATATTTATAAAATTTAAAGTATACACACAGATATGAACATGTGTGTCTTAAAATGCTTAACCTTTTCAATGATACTTGTTTCTTTAAAAAAAATAAAAGGACAGGGGAATACTTCCCATCATGATTTAATAGAAACCTAGGAAGAACTTTGTGGAATTTTCTTTTCTTTTTGGTCTCTGGTAGTATGGAAAGAGAGTGACCTAATTTCCAATCCATACACTAGGCTGTGCTTCTTAGTAAAGTAAAAGTGAATGACTGTAGTTAGCAGTATCTTCACTAAATCTTTAAATAACTAAAATATTGGTCTAGCAGAGAACTCATTTCTTTATACATAAAGTAAAATAAAATTTTTGGCTTGAGTATGAAGTGGAAAACCTTTCTCTTCTTGTTTAAATGCCAGGAACAAAACAAAAATTGTTCCTTCTAGCTCAAAACACAGTATTGTCTGTTAGATTAAGTTGAAAATTCAAGCTAGATAAAAAGAAAAAAGAATTGCATAGCAATATTATAATAAAATATGAACAGAATAAGATGGTAGATTAAAATGTACTTTTTACAAAGCTATAACTAGGCTGAAATGCACTCCAATAAATACATTTTGTGAAGGGTTCAAAAGGGAAATTCCTAATTCTTTGTTCATGTTACTTTCAATAAAAAATTATGGTTTTTATAATTTACAAATCTACCATGTCATTTTGAATAAATACATGAGACTGAATACGAATATATGAATATGTTTTCAATGAATGCCGAAGATGTTTTCACTTGCTTAAATCTGAATTTTCCTGTTGCCTCAGATATAGCTAACTTTCAAGCTAAAATTTTAAAATATTAAACACCTAAATGATGATTCTATTTTTCCCTTTCTGTGTCAGTCATTTACTTCCTGAGCTATGATAAAACCTAATCTCAGGACTGGACAAAAGAATCCAGCCTCTAGTTCTCAGCTATATATACTGAAGTCTAGTTAAGTGCCTCTTTTAGAACAAGCAACAAATGTAATTGCCTCATGGCCTGCGGGTGTCCATTTAATAAAAGAGTCTTTTGTGAGGAAACCCACAGGTGTTACCTTTCTTGATTCAAGTGAAAACTGATGAAAGTGTCCACAATATCAAATAACACATTTACTAAACGAGAATCAAACTCATTTGATTAACCAAAGAGCATCTAATTAAGAAAAAGTTCTGACTAAATGTAAGATATTTGTATATTTGACCTTTCGAGTGATTCAAAACACAGAAAATCCTAAGGAAAGATTTATTTTAATTAACCCTTTATTTGCCAAATATTTTACAATTTATAACCAGCAAAGGTAGATGTGCATTGGCTGTATCTGACTCTTTTAAACCAACTGCCGAAGAAAAGGAAAAGGTAGTCATTAAGGAAACACAAATACAAGCAAGGAAAACTTCAGAATACTTTTTTACATAGTTATTTTTTCCTTTTCCTGTAACACATAGGAAAAACAGGCATACACATTCTATGAAAGTGTTCAGATAAAGCCTTGTTGCTGTTTTTAGGCAAAAACATGGAAGCAATGATGTATCAGTGACACCTTAGTCAAAAGTATTTCATTTTATACACATATTTTAAAGATTTTGTGTATAAAGGAATAATCTGAAATATAAGATGCACAATTTCCTTGCCTGAGAAAAAATCCATATGATGAATGCACATTCATAAGATGACATGGTATTCTAACAATTAATACCCACATGATTGTATTTTTTATGTTACTATCTTCCAAGTAGGTAGTATTAAGTAAAATTACTATACCACCATGTAGCTAATGCATATTCTGTTTAATCATGATATATATAATTAAATGTGATAAGACCCCATGCACACGAACTAGTATTTGGAAGATGAAATAATTTATTCATAACACTATTCTAAGAGGATTGCTTAAAGTTTAGTATTTGATTTGGGTAACAGTGAAATTAGAAACATCATCCATACATAATTGTTGGGGTTTATCCTTCCCATAAGAGCAAAAGCTTGCCAAAAAAAAAAATATATATATATATATACACATATATATATATTTATATAAAAGAGAAGAATTAAATCCCCAGAGGCAGTAAATTAGAACTTTTTAGAATACACAGCTGAGAAAACATTATTAATATTTAATTTGAAAAAATGAGAGTGTCTCAAGTGCCAGTTACAGGTATCTCTGAAAGCAAATTCAAGGAACAGTATCACTATATATTACATTTTCATTGACATTCTTCTTGCCATTACTTCTTATCTATTCTATCTGAGCTAACTGAGGCAGTGAAATATCTGGATATCTAATGGAAGTGCTTCCAATATGCTTGATGCATGACAAAAATACAACATTTTTAAGGACAGGTCCCAGAATAGTTAATAAACTGGTCATTCCAGTGGGTACTACTCCTGTGCAACCCTGCTTCTTTTTCTTCCCATTTGAATTCTGTCTTATAATGTTATCCTATTAATGTCATTCTTGGAGACTGTTATTACCCTTGTCTATTTAAAAATGGTGTCACCTTAGTTTCAAAATCAGTCACCACCACAGAGGAATTTACACAAAAGTTCTGGTGAGCTACAACTACAGAACTAGAGTGTGACTAGGGGATATGCTTTTTACTAGCAGGTTCTCTTTCATTATTGAGTAATTCCATGCTGTGTAGGTTTAGAGCTTATTTTAAGACTTGACTTGTTTATTCTCACAGCTTTAAGAAACTAAGCTCCTTCTTCTTCTCCCCTTAAGGCAGTCAGTATTTTCATCCAGCCTGAGTACTAATCTCTGATGGGTTAAGATAATGGTTAAAAATACAGTCCACAGAATCACAGTCCTGAGTTCCAAATGCAGCTCTCCAACCTACTAGTTAAATACCTATTTAAACCTCATCTATACAACTGTGAAAAATATCTTAAGATTATTATGAAAACCAAATGAAGGAACACATAGTTCTCTTGTCATCTCTTAAGCACTCAGTAAGAGCTCTTACTAGTAATTGTCCCAGCTGCTGGTGTGAATGAGGCCTGCTGGGCTTGCTTTTTTCCTATTTTCCTAAGCAATCTACCCATTCTCTGAAAATTGAACTATGCTTTGCAATTTTACTTTGATTGTGGTTTTAGTTATTTTCTTTTGTACTGTATTTAATCATATAGCTCTGGTGCTAGCCAAGTCTTTGAAACGAATCTAGTATAATTAAAAATGTACATCAATTGCAAATAAGTGCATATTATGGAAACTGACTTAATGAAATTCAGTCTTTAAGATCAGACCATCCTAGGTTTGATAGTAAAGATATTTTTATTCTTTTAACAGGCATCATTGTCAATGTTTCTTAAATATAGAATGTTTAGGCCCTTCTTTATGATGCCTGCTTGGTTTTGGGATTAGTATTTAGAAGAACCATTTCTTACTCTCAGTCTAAGACTATCTCTGCACTTTGATTTTAATATAGCTTGAAATACCCTCTTATTCTCATTACAAAAGATGAGCCTAACTTAATGCAAAACAGGGTGTTTCAGAGTATAGTAAAACATAGCAGTAAGTATTAAAATAATGAGTTTGGCTCTCAGAAAAATAGTTCAAAATAGTAGGTAAATGAAATGTATACTGTATAAAATAAAATATGTAGTGATATGTCTGTACCAAAAGCTTTTTCCTGGCATTTGGCAGAACTCTTCCCAAAGTTTGAACACATTCCTATACAAATTTACTGCTATCAATGAATCTTTTTTTTTTGGTACTGCAGATTGAACTCAAGGACACCCGACCACTGAGCCACATCCTCAGCCCTATTTTGTGTTTTATGTAGAGACAGGGTCTCACTGAGTTGCTTAATGCCTCGCTGTTGCTGAGGCTGGTTTTGAACTCGCAATTCTCCTGTCTCAGCATCCCTAAGTGCTGGGATTATAGGCTTGCTATATCAATGAATCTTTATAGCTCTTTTCAATCTCCAACTGCTTAGTATAAATTGACCAGAAAACAAATTTATGTCTGGTCAAATTTCAAGTCTCTTTAGAAAACACAGGTTTATTGAATACTCTTGATTTTAGAAGTTTACACATATAATGTACAGCTCTGAGGCCATTGAGAATTTTAATTTACATATTAGAACTTTAAATTATTCACATCCACAGTTGTACTTCCTTAAATATTGCTTAGTCTCCTTTCCCTGTTGGCTCTCTACAAGCAGAAGTTGTGCCATATGAAGTGGGTTGTACTTTCTCTTAAAGTACTTAACGAAAATCCTAACCCAGAAGGAAAACACTCTCTGGGTTGGCAGTAAATAAATTGTAATGCCAGTAGTTTCTTGCTAATTAATACCTGCAACTGTTTTATAACATGCATATTTGTTTTTTTAAAAAAATATGTTAGTCCTCTTTTCTTATTTTAAAGGAGAAAATAATTTGTTAAAGTAAGAATATTTTTATGGGTTAAAACTGATCAGGTCATAGAAACTACAGTTAACTTTGTCAAATTTTAATTACCAAACATGATAACACAGAATTTAATTTAGTTGCTTATTCCAAGACATTTGAACATATTCCACCTAGTCACCAGCAGTTTTTCCAGCAGACCTAGTAAAGATGATTATATCAGATTAGGAAGCCACATGACACCTGGAATATATTCTCTTTACTACCAACAGAGTTTGGAGTCTGGTTCAGATGCCTGTGTTAAATAGAAGTGTTACAATTTTAGTCTTTCTTCATTTCTCTTAATTAGTTATCGGCAACCTTAAAATAAAGAGGTCTCACATAAGTTAAAATTTTGAAGAACTGCATTCTGCCTCCTTAGATTTGCACCTCTTGCTCTGACTTCCAACTTTGGTTAAAATATTAGTTGGTGAGAAACTTAATTTCAGATAATTTGCTATTCTTTCAGTAGAAATGTTGATCTTCATATATACATATTTACAAACATACAAAAATAAAACATTACTACAAAACAATTCTATAATGACATATTATTAAAGTAATTTCAAATTATTCTGAAAATGTTCTGAGAACACATCAGAAAATGCTTAAATTGAGGGGCCTCAAAGAACATTCTTTACTGTTAATATCTCAATGAAAACACCTCAGATTAGTAAACAATAAGTCCAATTTATCTTCAGAATTGTGTTAGCTATAGGATGAAAAAGTCATGTCATCTCCTCAGTGAACTTCACTTTAGCAAAAGAGTAAACATATTTCCTCTACATCAGCTGCAATCAAGGCATTAGCAGTATGCTGTGATTGATTATCCTGGGAGCTGTTGCTGAGAAATGGATATGCAGCACAGGTTTTTATCACTCCGGTCTGCAAAACGCAAGTCCCTTGTTTAGATATCCTAGTTGTAATAAGTGACATTATTAGGCAGTTCTTCTATTTAAATGACATAAGGATTTAGTGTATCAGCAGCTTATAATAAGCCCTTTCAATCTGATGATTCCTCTCTCTAACACATAAGTACTTTTTCTGTTTATAATACAAGTGGTAATAGAAGACCAGATGGTTGTGACTTTTAGTTTAGGTAAATGACACTTAAACAAACAGAAAAATAGCATTAGGATATTCAGGGATTTGAACTGTATCCTAAATACACAGTACACCTTAAAGGACTATTAGTGTTAGCTATATAAAGTGACCATTTTCTAATGCTGTCTAATTAGTGAGACTGATTTTCAGGTTGTCCATCAATTTTATTTAAACATTTTCTAATATACTGTATAACAGCTTTGGTATTGCCATATTATTGCGTTTCCAAGTTCTCCTTTTAACAACATTATATCTTCAGTACATCTTGAGAACATTTAACCAGTACTTTCTGAAATGTAAAAATTGTCCCTATATCTTACATTTCTGTCAATAATAATGATGTTGTTATTAAGGTAACCCATAATTCACAAATAAAAATACTATATTTCCTATTCACCTACCACACTCCACTCTGGTAGTAGACTGTCATTTGATGAACACTCATTTTTGTGTGTAACACTGGAATCTGTGGTATCAGGGACAACCAAAAAGCTTTAAATAACCTGATACTTTTGAAAGTTTTAGAATAAGCATAAAATCATACTTTTTCTGATATGTTCCTGGCACAAGCAATGTCACTCCAGGTGTGTGACAAGGTCCAAACCTGGAGGGGAACTCGGCAAGGCCTGTGCTCCTGGACAAGCCTCAGGCTACTTCTCCTGAGAACAATAATAATGCTGGGAATAATTACCTGGGGAAATAAAAAATTGGCCCATTCTGAGAAATGCTATAAAACAAAAAGGGATTATGGATTACGAATATATAACCTAGTGTACACGATTATGTCCTGACTTGCCTTACAAAAACAAAACTAATTCTACTGAAATAGCTAAGGCAAACAGGGAGTTCATGAAAGGGCTCCATTATTAACTTCCCCACCTAAACCAAAAACTTTAAGATTACTCAAAAATAGAAATTCCCATAAGGGAGTAGTTCTTATGATCCAGGGACCACCATATGTTGCTTACAAAATTGGACGACGATTATGGTTCCCCTCAAGAGGAGCTGAAGTAAACAAGAAAACTTTTCCACTCCCCACTGACCTTCCTTTACCCTATACCAGAATTTATGATGAAAATGGCAGACATGTGTTAAATAAAAGCTTGTCCTTTCTTAAGAGACTGGGACAATTTCATCCCTGGTGTTTAAAAAACAAGAAAAATAGAAATGACCTAATCAAGCAGCTAAATAGATATTACAGGAAATTACCTTGCAGACACCGCCTAAAAGAATATGAATAAAAATTAAACCTACCACTTGATAGACATAGTGGGAGACAAAAAATATAATTCTGTACCTTTTCTTCTTTATTTAGTATGATAACTTTTACTTATGTAGACACCTTGTCTCTCACCTTAATATAACTTTAAGATTGTATAAGATCAATAGAGTTAGGAAATTGTGTAGGACGCCAGTAGGAAAAGTGAAAGAACATGAACGAAAATGAAATTCTTTGTAATAGAGTAAACACAGCTAGAGAGCTGATGTCCTAGATGAGTCATGAAAATACAATGCTCTGGACTTCCTTGTGGAAAGATATAAAAATAAACCTCATGGTCACTTGAGAGAGAGAGAGACCTTCTGATGCAGTAATTGAGTTCCTCTCGTCTTTCCATTGCGCCTACACTACACTTCCTTCAGGACCCCTGGACCCACCGGGGCTGGACCCCAGCATGTTCCTTTAACAATATTAAAAGATCTCTATGCTATAATCATAGGAATATAGTAAAATGTCCATAATAACATTTTATTAATATATCCATTTTCAGTAGTTAGTTCTGTTTGAGAAACTAAAATTCAGTAAATAAGGTTTAGTTTGAAAGAATTTAAAAAATGATTCTTAACTTTTCAATGAATAGCCATTGGAAAGCCAAAGTTTATGCTTAAAGAAGTTCATGAACTTTAGTAAAACTTTACCCACCATTAATCTATCAACCCATTAAAAGTTCAAAAGAACAAAATAGTATAGTAGTTAAATAAGTAGTATAGTAGTTAAGTAAGTTCAGAGGCACATGCATTTCTGCTGAAATGCAGAAAACTTTCATTATCATACAGCCTAATGAATAAGCACTGAATATTACAAAAGCAACTTAACCTTCATCACAGCAAAATCACCAAAGCATTTCTAGAGCACAGAACATTCCCTCAAAATGAGAAGAAGACAGGTCCAGCATAACACAATCCCATCCTTTTAGAGAATGTATTTTAGACTAAATTCAATACCCAAAGTGGTAAGTCAATCCATAGTAAAGTGAATTTTAGTCTGCTTAATAAAAAGTCTACATAGGAGTTGCTTAGGGAAACATGTGACCAGTACTTTGTTCTTCTGTTACACTCTGTTCTTTAGAGACATTTCAATATTTGCTTCAACTTTCACCTGCCATTATGTCAGGTGGTCAGGTAGCTTTGTCACTGGAAGTCTCTCAGCTTTCAAGTCTTCTAGGAAGGCTAGAATGACCACAGGTTAGCCAGATCACCAGTAGCATATGGCACGGTGAGCTACAGGTATAGATATTTTTCTGAAAAGTCATAACATCATTCACATACTCAAAAGCAATCTTCAGAAGACACTGAAGTAGAATAGAAACTAAAACAAAACACAGATCCTATTCATATATACATTTTTTCACACTTCAAGTATAAAATAACAGATGTAAAATCATGGTTTACATGCTAGGGAATCAGCTGAAATCAAAACAAGTCCCTGCCATCAAGAACCTTATATTCTAGAGCAGAGGTTAGCAAATTTTTTTGCTCTAAAGGGCCAGGCAGTAAGTAATCTGAGCCTTGTGGGCCATACAGTTTTTGTCACAGCTACTCAACTCTGTCATTTTGGTGAATGCAGACACAGACAATACATAAGTGAATGAACATGACTATGTTTCAGTGAAACTTTAGATTATAAGAAAAGCAGCAGGAGGAATACAACAGTTTTTATTGTTGGAAGACCAACAGTTTTTATTATAAGTGAAAGGGGAACCACTTGGATCTTTGAACATACGACTGACAAAACTGCTCTTAAAAAACCTCAGCATTAAAAAGGATTACATCAATTAATAATGGTAGGAGCAGAAAAGCAGGAAAATGGGAAGGGTACTAGCAAAGAGAGCAGTCATAAATTATTGCAACAACAATTAACAACAGAAAGAGATGAATTGGTCTTGCACCAGGATGTCAGCAGTGACCGTGACAAGACATGGTCTGAATCTTTAGAAGGTAAAGACATGATTGTCTCATGCATTTGGTGGAGGGTAAAAGAGGAAGAGAGTCAAATCCAAACTGTAAGGCCTGCACAACCATAGTCATTAGTTGGGAAGTATATGGAAGGAACCTGTGTGGGAGAGAAAATTAGAATTTTGTTTTGTACATACTAATTTTGAGATGACCATGGTAAGTTAGAGATGACCATTATCCACTAAAGTAGAAATATTAAACAATTAGATATATGGTTCTTGAATTCAGGAAAGAGGCTATAGTTGAGATAAACTTGAAAGTAAGTTAGATGACACTTAAAACCATGAGAAAAGATGAGGTCACCTACAGTGTAAATGTATATAAACAAGAGAAGAAGTTTAAAATATGAACCCTTAGTCACTAGTATTTGAAGGCCATTCCAATTTGGGGATCTGAGGAAGTATCAACAAAGGAAACTCAGAAAAAGCAGTATGATATATAGCAAGAAAACCTAGACAAAGTATATCCCCAAAACTAAGTGAAACCAGGTGTTTTAGTCAGCTTTTTCACTGCTGTGACTAAAAGATCTAACCAGAACAGTAGAGGAGGAAAAATTTATTTAAGGGCTCATGGTTTCAGAGGTCTTAAGTCTATAGAAGGCCAGCTCCATTCCTCAGGGCTCGAGGTGAAGCAGAACATCATGGCAGCAGAGTGTGGCAGAGGGAAGCAGCTCACATCACCAGGAAACAGAGAGAGAGAGAGAGAGAGACTCCACTCTCAAGATACAATATACCCCATAGCCATGCCCCTAATTAACCACTTCCTCCAGCCACATCCCACCTGCTCCAGTTACCACTCAATGGCTCTCACAACCCAATCATTTCTCCTCTGAATCTTCTTACATTGTCTCACACGTGAGCTTTTGGGGAACACCTCACATTCAAACCATAACACCAGGTTTCAAGAACAACTATTTCAAATGCTAACAAGATAGTAAGATGGACTAAGAGTTGACCACTGGAGAGACAACAAAGAAGTCATTGGAGACTTTGACAAGAACTATTCAAAATGATGGGAATCAATGCCTAACTAATATGAGTTCAAGAGAGAATATAAAGCTTAAGATTGGAGTGAGTAAATATATACAACTCTTTCATATAGGAGGATGTGGTATCTACCATGTTTGCTTGTTTAGATGGGAGATTTTATAGTATATTTGCTGATGATTTACTATATTTCAAAATATCTGAGTATTCCATAGTTGTATTATGAATTAACTCAAAATCACAGCTCTTTCACACAATAAATATTATCCTCATATTATTATGAAATGTTTTTCTCCTCTCCATTAGCTTTATAATAAAATGTTACTATATACTTGCTGAATCCTGGCCCTATCTTCCTAAGGGCAAATAAAATAAGTTTTTACTTTGTCTTTTGCCTACTAAGCAAATGAGTATGAGAACACTAATTCATTTTATTTCCTATTGTGAAATGCTTCTATTTTATCACTCAATTTTTTTGGGGGGGGGTACAGGAAATTAAACTCAGGGGCACTTAACCACTGAACCACATCCCCAGCTGCACTCCCACTCCCGCACCTTTTTGTATTTTATTTAGAGACAGGGTCTCACTGAGTTGCTTAGGGCCTTGCTAAGTTGCTGAGGATGGCTTTGAACTTGAGATGCTCCTGTCTCAGCCTCCCAAACTGCTGAAATTACAGGCATGTGCTACCATGTCTGGCCTAAATTATTTTTTGATAAAGTAGTGGCTTCTAGAAGCAAAATGAGGAATTCCTGTAGCATATATAGGAAGGCAAGATACTCAAGATGTTTGAGCTGATTACATTATTTCTTTTAAGAGTCACAAATTTAACTCACATCCAAGTAGTCAATACTGAGCCCATAACTCAAGGAGAGAATCATTAGTCTTTGTAACATTAAAATAACCGAGCTAGCACCTTGATGTAGAAAAAATCCAACTGAGCTAGCACCTTGATGTAGACTGCTACTCTAAATACTTAATGTAAAAAACAAATCTGGTTTATAAATGTTGCTTACAGCATAGACTTTTTAAACTCTGGAATGAATAAGATGATTCTACATCACTTAACCAATGATCTGTTTATATCCTTTTTAATGATTTTTTTAATATATATATTTTAATCTTTTTGTTGTTGTTGTTTTATTTTTATGTGGTGATGAGGACTGAACCCAGGGCTTCATGCATGCTACATAAGTGCTTTACCACAGAGCTATCTCCCCAGCCCTGTTTATATCCTTTTTTGCCAACTTACAAACAATGCTATTTCTTTCATATGCTAAACTCTGTAGTCTAGACTCCAAAGGACAAACCTGGTGTTTTGCTTTCTGAAGTACCTATATACAAGAATAAGGAATTCAAAACACATTTCATATTGATCATCATTACTATACAGCTCAACCAGGATCTGAATAGTAGTATCTTCATCTTATAAATAAGATTTTTTTTTCTAAAAAGATACATAGATAAGGTGAAAAAAACCCATTTCATAAAATACAATACCAGTGTGCTTCTGTGATAGCTGCAAAAGGGAACACTCTAGAGAGACAAACCCTGCAAATAATTTGGATCTCTTTTCAAAGCATTCAAAACTTAGATGAATTTTTGTTATAAAGCACCTTGATTATGGAATACGTTTGCTAAAATGGTTCTGTAATAGCTACACAATTCTTACTGCTTGAATAACCCAGCCTAGTGAAACTGGCAAGGGGAACCCTCAAAGACAGGCTTCTCTTTCAGAAACAGTACTGGTACTGATCAGAATTAGATCTCTTTGTTTTTAACATAACAGAAAAAAATATATATATTTTATTTTATTTTATTTTATTTTAGGTACTGGGGATTGAACTCAGAGGCACTTGACCACTGAGCCACATCCCCAGTCCTATTTTGTGTTTTATGTAGAGACAGGGTCTCACTGAGTTGCTTAGCACCTCGCTGTTGCAGAGGTTGGCTTTGAACTCACGATTCTCCTGTCTCAGCCTCCCAAAGTGCTGGGATTACAGGCTTGAGCCACCACACCCGGCTCAGAAACAAATATATTTTAAGGGAAGTACAATTTGATGAGATGGGAGTATAAATGATAATTAGATAAAGGATATTCAGGGAGAAGAAGCAGTGGCATGGTGAGGAGTACAGATTCTGGAGCCAGATTACTGGTGTTTGAAACCCAGCTCTTCTTACTGCTTCAAATTGGGTGATTTATTTAACCTCCCTGTTGTTTAGTTTTCCTATCAGCCAAACACTACTATCTAACTCATTGGGTTGCTGTTGTAATAATTAAATAATTTAACCCTTGTACAGAGTTTCAACTCTTTACAGATATAGATATATGAATGATTTACTGTGGTGTATTTATACATATAGCATTATTTGGTAGATTTCATCCACCATTATCATTCATATATATATAATTCATATATATGTTAGAAATATATGAATGATTCATTGTAGTATATTAACATATAATTAACAATAGTAATAGAAGGGAGATCAATAGAGTAGAGCAAGTTCGTGAGGGAGAGAGGAAGGAAAGGGAAGATTTTGGGGAATGAGATTGATCGAACTATGTTACGTGTATATATGAATGTGGCATCATGAATCCCACTATTATGTATAATTATAATGTACCAATAAATGTACTATTTCTCAAGTACACAATTTCTAAAGCTACTTAGAACTAGAATATTTCATGATATGAAAATAGTTATATGAAGGTAAAATCATATCAAAAACAGACATTTTTGAAAAAGGATACAGTTTTCATGATGAAAGCCATAATAGAAACATAGATCACCTGACATTAAACTATCATCTTTGACATTATCACCATCAGCTAACAATTACTGTGTATTTTAGTATTGTGGAAATAACATAAAAATATTTGCATAATACCACATACATAATACCATAATACCATGTATCTATTATGGATGGTAAACAACAGGTTATCTTATAGTCTATTGAATAAGCTTAAAGGTCAATCAGAGGCTATCGTAGTTCAAAATAAATTTTTAACACTGAAGACAATTCTACTCTTCAGTTACTTCTTTACATTAGGGATGATAAGAAGTTGGTTAACAGATAATAATAACTTTGAATAATTTTATACCAAAACAACATTTAAAGAGAAAATTAAGTCATAGTTATTAAGGTAAGCGGAATATAAGCTAAGTAAACAAAGTCTCACTTTCCCTATAAGCTCTGTCATAGAAGCCATGAGAGTGATGAAAGGAGCTACCAGTACTGCTTGTCATTCTTTGATTCTATGACTCTTATACTCTTTTTCTACCTGAATAGGCATGTGGCTTATATGCAATTTCTATTCTGAAAACTTTTAAAAAGACTTTTAAAAATTAAACTATGGGCCTTATTTGATTTAACCAGATTTTCTACTGATTACTCAGTAGGAAACTTTCTTTTTTTTAAAATCCAATTTATTTTTTTATTTTTTATGTTATTTTTAGATACATAATATATTTTGTAATAGAATATATTTTGTAGAATATATTTTGACATATTATACATACAAGCGTATAACTTATTCTAATTAGGATCCCATTCTTGTGGTTGAACATGTGTGGAATTACACTGGTCATGTATCACATATGAACATAAGAACACTATGTCCCATTCATTTGTCAGTAGAAAACTTTCTGAACAGGAATTCAGACTGCTTTTAAGTCTCCTCCAATCTATGATAGTTCTTTAGTCATTAATTGTTTTTCATTAATTTGACATTTTTTAAATATTTTTTTTAGTTGTAGATGAACACAATACTTTTATTTTATTTAATTATTTTTATATGGAGCTAAGGATCAAACCCAGTGCCTCACACGTGCTAGGCAGGCGCTCAACCACTGAGCCACAACCTCAGCCCCATGACTTGATATTTTTGAGAAGCACTTGTCAGTTATATTGTAGAATGACCCTCAATTCAGGTTTTCTTGTGATTCAACTAAGGTTGGCTTTGAGATTTGTTTGTTTGTTTGATTTTTGGTAAGAATATCACAAAAGTGACATACTCTTCTTGGTATTTCAATTCACGGGCAACGTTGTGTTGATGTGTTTTGATGTAGGTGAAGTTAATCTTGATCACTTGATTTAGGTGGTGTTTAACAGGTTTCTCCACCTAGAAGTTACTATTAAGTATCTTGGAGGAGATACTTTGAGACTATGCGACCATCCTATTTCTCCTCAAACATTTGTTAAATAATTTTAGCATCCATTGGTAAATCTTGCTTGTAACAATTATTACTGAGATGTTTATTTAGGGTCTTAAAAGAAACTGAAATATATGAAATATAATGGCCAAATTACTCTTGATATACTTAAATTTGACTAGACATAACTTTCTTCTTATATTTAAAATATGAATGAAGGTTGTTTTCTTTTTTCATTATATTCAGTTAATAGTAATAAACTATAATACCAATTAATAACAGAATTGAAATATTACTTACATAAATATGGCTTTTAAAGAAATCTGAAGGACTAGTGGTGAGGATTTTGTCTCCTTCCAAACCAATTACTCTTTTACAAATATTTGATTTTGGATCACTTGGGCTTTTTGCAATCACAATGTCACCTCTGAGGGGAAAAAAGTCAAAGAAATATCAGTATTATTTACTAAGAATAAACACATGCATGGCACTGCTTTAATAATTTTATAAGACAACTTAAGGAAAGTCACACCCTTTATCCTCTACTACTATCCCTCTCATATATTTACCAGCTTTGAGAAACTTTATAACTGACTTGAGTCAGAATCAAATAACTGTAATGGAAAATTCATCTGATTTCTAATAATTTTGGAAGACTCTACATTCTTCAATAATTCCATAATTATTATATTTTTTGCACCATATCAACTGTGTTTTATTTCTGTATCCAAATTTTTAGAACTAAAACTATGGTGAAACAATTCCATACGAATACCACCAAACTAATTTAATTTTACTTCCTAGCATTGACTGATGTCAGAGCACTGATAAGGTAGAAACATTATCTATGTTTCCCTAGAGCTCATAAAATTGAAGAACAGCATGGAAGTTATATAACCCATATAATTTACACTATAGTCTAAAGTACTTACATTTGAAGGGGAAAAGAAAACCCCAAAGAGACAACCAAATACAATGATAAGAGCTAAGCAACCATGTGCTTAAAAAATGTGACATCATACATTAAAAAATCAGTATAGGTGTGATCATAGATGGAAAACATTCATCTATTCATGAAAGAAATAATAATCTACATAGCAACAAAATAACAAACATCTTAAAAAGTGGAAAGGAAGCCCGGCGCAGTGGCACATGCCTGTAATCCCAGCAGCTCAAGAGACTGAGGCAGGAGGATCACGAATTCAAAGCCTGTCTCAGCAATTTAGGGAGGCCCTAAGCAACTCAGTGAAACCCTGTCTCTAAATAAAATACAAAAAAGGGCTGGGGATATGGCTCAGTGATTATAAGCCCTTGGGTTCAATGTCTGGTACAAAAAATAAAAACAAGGAAAGGAAAGGAAGGGACTAATGTGCTCAACCAAACAGAACACAATGCTCTTTCTGCAAACAATGAGCAACAGGTAAACTGTGTTAACACATATATTTAAAAGCACTTAATAAATTTAGTAGTTGTGCCTAATTCCAGATATAATTTGATGTTACTTATAATAAAAGATGTATGTCAAAATAGTACCAAAAGCCATAATAATAAAAGGAAGATGATGGTTAAATTAGAAACTTAATATAGCTAATATTACAAGTATTACAATGAGTTCTAAATTTTTTGATAGCCAAGTCATTAAAAAACGAAGATTAATTACATAGGAATCATAATTCATAAAAAAAAGTTTAGTGGAAGATAATATGAACATTTCCCTAACAACTATATCAAAGAATTCATAAGCAAATAAGATACTATCTTCATCAGAAATTTTACAGAAAATGTAAAAATAGTACAATGATCATGTCTTGAGGCTATTGTAAAAAGCTGAATTATATCAAAACAATTAAATTATGTAATTTTCTGGTGATGAATATTGCCTTCTTTGGAAAATAAACTCTTCCCAATCACTGAGAACCATGTCAATGGAACTCTTCCAATAAACAAGTTTGTAAAGATTTTATCACACTATCAAAGTTGATTTGAGGTCGCTGTAGAGGAAAAACCTTTCCATGGGTGTTTTATAATGCTAAAGTTCTTTAATAAAGTAATCAGGATAAGTCTTAAAGGCTGCAATTAAATAGCAAGAGAAATCATAATCCAGCCAAACTCTTTTTGTTTTGTTTTGCTGTAATACCAAGAACTGAACACAGGGGCACTCTCCCACTGAGCTATATGTCCTTAAACAATAGCCGCTCCCCAAACTTTTTTTTTTTTTTTGGTACCAGGAATTGAACTCAGGGGCACTCGACCACTGAGCCACTCCCCAACCCTATTATGTGTTTTATGTAGAGACAGGTCTCACTGAGTTGCTTAGCGCCTCGCGGTTGCTGAGGCTGGCTTTGAACTCAGGATTCTCTTGTCTCAGCCTCCCAAAGTGCTGGGATTATAGGCATGTGCCACGACGTCCCGCTCCCAACCTTTTCTTTAAATTTTGAGACAAGTTCTAATTTACAAAGGCTAGCCTTAAACTTCAAATCTCCCTGACTCAGTCTCCCTGCGCCACTGTGCCTAACTAGTCAATCTGCTTTTACAGAAAACATATCAATGTGGACTGTATTTCTGGTAGTCTAGGCAAATATGTGCATAGAGATTAATCGAAATGCATATCCTTAGGACACTCAAAAAAGAATTTTAAAAGAAACTTAACAGAACTATTACTTAAAATTTCCTTTCTCATTTGTAGTTACAAATATTCTCTTTAGCTGGTGCAGCATAACATGCCTTGAATCTGAGTGACTCGGGAGGCTGAGACAGGAGGATCATAAGTTCAAAGCCAGCCTCAGCAACTTAGCAAGGCCCTAAGCAATGTAGCAAGACCATTTCAAAATAAAATATAAAAAGGGCTGGGGATGTGGCTCAGTGGTTAAGTGCCCCAGAGTTCAATCCCTGGTACCAAAGAATGAATGAAAGAAAGAAAGAAATATCCTTTTTATCCTACTAGATAGTAAGCTTTTGAAAAGATGTCAATATCTCACTTATTTTCACTTACAACATACAGCACATCTTATAAATTAGGTGCTTATTTTCTATTTGTTGAAAGAACAAATAGTAAAAGACTATCTCAAGTATTAGTGTTCTGTTCAGTTGATGGAAAAAGAGATTCATGTGCTTTAGATATTACACATGCAGGCTTTTATTCATACCTAAAAGAAAGGCTATTCTACCTTTAGAAATAGGCAGCCAGCAAAAGGATATATCAGGATTTCCCTGAAATCTTAGAGTTGTACATTACAAATAAGAAAATGAGGACAGTCAACTTTTTTGCTGTTTATTTGTGCAGTAATTATACATAATAGTAGGATTTAATACACAATATCCACACATACACATAATTTGATCCATCTCATTCCCCAGTACCTTTCCTTTCCCTCCTCTCCTCCCTCACCCAATCCTCTTGCTCTATTCTACAGGACAATATTTTTAAAGTAGAAGTGACCAACTGGCTACCTTGTTACTTTGATACATTTTATATAAATGACATATTTGGAGCTGTTCTGAAACATAACGGACCCCCTGGATGAATAGAATATAAAAATGAACCCTCAAAGAATCTTAATTAATTTACTGAATGTAGTTATTTGTATTACTCATCTGAATGCCAACAATATATAAAAATAAGATAACATTAAGCTGTTTGCATTCAGAAACTATTCAGCCAATAAGTTCACCTCCATGTTAAGAATGCTTAAGGATTATGAATAAAATCATGTCATTACCATGTAATAAAAACTTGTCTTCATGCTACAGTGAGGCTAAGGCACCAGAGGCAAAGGCTGTATTGGCTTATTTTAAAATAAGTAAAAAAGAAAGTGGAGTTAGAATATGGCCTATCATATGTTTTATTTTATAATCCCCATTTCTATAATTGGGTTTCTTGAATTTGTTATAAAGAAAATATCTGAACAATTTCCTAAGAAACATGTTAGATCATATAGCTTGACTAAAAGATAGTTTCTTCTGCAGAAACTAGGGCTTGTGAAAGATCAATAAATGGAAAGAACAGCTTTACACTATTTTTTGATGATTTTTTCCAATAATATAAAACAGGGTATAACAAAGGTGAATATTGAAAGAGGCATGCCTAAACCAACTTACCATACCATAAGCTAAATACCAGCTATAGGGAGTCAAATTTGTGGTTTTCTGAGACAAAGGTGGCATAAATTTATTCTTTTCAGAATAATTAAAATAAATAGACTCAAATTTTTAAATAATCAGAGAGGTGCCCGTTAGAAAATACATTAAATTACTAATACCTTTAGAAAATACATTAAATTACTAATACCATTAAATTACTAATACCTTCCATTCAGAAGGAATTATACTCTTGGACTTAATTAAAATAAACACTATCACAAGGTTTGGAGCCTTTTAGAATAGGATTTAAAAAGGTTTAGTGACAAATAACATATGCCAAGTAGTTATTCAATTTAATATAATTAATGGGGAGAACAATAACAGATAAAATTCCTGATTCTCAGCTATATACAATGCTGTAATCTAAAAATCATCAAATGGTCATTGTAGGCTATATAGATAGAATAAGTAAAGACAGTCATCAACAGAACTACAGAATTGTTTTTATAATTCACCAGAAAACTTATTTGATATGTAATGCAGTTCATAAGTCCCTAGTTCTTGACTCAAAACATTTAAGACCTAATAAAAAGTAAACTAGGCTTACATGTATATGACAAAAGGGACTGCTAGCTATTTTGGACAATAATGCAAAGAGACACAGTGACCCAAGAGACTGTATATGTTTAAAGGAACTATTAAAATTTCTCAAACTAAGAAAATATTTGAGTCAAAGTTTCACTTACCTGGTCATTAGTTTCATTATTTACAAAAGAGTTTTTATAGATAAAGCTAAGAAACTGCAGAAAAAAACACAACATGTATGTGTGTTTTCACTGTATACTTAATATATCTATGACAGACATTTACCTTTGAATACTATAAAAATGTCGGCTAAGATTTTCTGCAAAGACAATATCTGAATTTTGAATTGTTGGCTCCATTGATGGTCCAGAACACTGAAAAGAGAATTAATTTTGTAATTTGAGTTTAAAAACCTCTTTAAATTTGAAAGAAATCATCTAAGCAGACTTAATAAAGAAAGAAAATCAAGAAAATGTTCTTCAAGCTTGGGAGATTATTGGTAAGTTGGCAGTTCCCAAATAAGTTTAACTCTAGCATGGCCACCAAGTCTGGAAACACGAGTTTATTAAAACTTATTTATTGATATTACATTAGAATACATGAACAAAGTAACATCTATGTTTCCAAATTTTGGCCACCCAAAATGTAAGCTCCATGAGGACAGGGTCCTTGTCTCTAATTTTCCCAGCTATATAACTAAAGCCAAGAACAGTGTTTAGAATAAAGTTGATACTCAGTACATATTTGTTGGATGAATAAACGAATGATTCATTTTCTTACTACCGTCAAATATCATCCAGTACCCACGGTGGTAATTTATTAAATGATATTATAGTATTCTCAATTAACTAATATCCTTCTTCCTCTTCAAAGAGAATAGCTTACTCATTTGATGAACAAATTTACATTTTCTACTGAAAAATACTGGCATAATGAGATGTACTTTAAAGATATTCATATTCGTATGTTTTAAAATAATAATCTTGATTTATGTCTCAAAACTGGAATGAATAATAACTGTCACTAAAAATAAAAATACAGTCTCCATCTACCCTACTTATTTGTAAATAAAAATTTTGATTCAAAACTTTCTATTCAGGCAGAAATAGCAGAATACAATGAAAGTTTATGTTTGTTACTTCTAGAGAACCAGGGTAACTTTGAAAAATTAAGGAGGGGAATTTCAGTTAAATGTATTTATTTACATAACTCCAACTCAACCTGAGGTTTATGACTGTCAATCTGTTGGTGCAAACATAATATAAAAAATAACAACAGCAACAACAACAAAAAACCTATTGACAGGCCAGTCAAATATCCTTCCACTTATATGACAAAGGATTTGAACAGTCAGTAGGCAGATTTGTGATGTAATACTGAGAATAAGCATTGTTAGAGGATGAAGAAGACAGCTTTAACATTCTAAGTGACATTAGCAGAATAATCATTTGTTTTAATGACACTTAACCTCAGTAGTTCTGAGTAGGAGTTTTGGAAACTGCAAATTTGTGTTGAAATTCTTTATCTGCTACTTACTGTATGACCTATAACAAGTTACTTAAGCCTTCTAAGGCTGTTTTCTCATATTATAATGGATTTTTAACAATTACCACACAGAAGTGTAAAAGACTAAATGAGTTAATAAGAATACAACATCAAAAATTACTGGGAACAGTTAATAGCATTCAATAAAAGGTAACAATTATTATTATAATATTAGTCTAGGAAGAAGACCTTTTGTGCCTGTTAGAATACAGAACACATTTAAAGGTTCTTATATTTTATTTTAGTGTCTCTTCTATCCTAACATGTTAAAAGATTTTATGTTTTAACTTTTCATACATTATTCATTAAATATCTTCAACGAAAATGAAGGGGAAACATATTTTCCTTCAAGTAAAACAAGTATATATTTAAAATGAATATTCTTCAATGTAAAAACTTACCATTACAACACCACCAACGTATTCAAAAGCACAATGGGCTATACAGCCATACTGAATAGTATAGCCAACAAGTCGGAAGGTTTTTCCCAGAACACCACGAAGCATAGTTCTATGTAGACTCTGCCACCATTGGCCTGATGTAAATTTCAAAAAGTTTCACGATCAATACTACTCAAAAACACTTAAGAAATAGCTCTATTGTAAAATATTTCATAGTCACCCAGAATATACAAATACAGTTTGGTACAGAAAAGCAAGAGCTTATTTTAATTTCTGCTAAAGATATTTTAAGTGGCTAATTATAGCTACCAGAGTTTGTATAAAATAAATATCACTGAGTTTATCTATGAATTAGATAACTAGTAGATGTTGAACTAGTCTGTACCCTTCCATGTCTTGCTTATTCATGGCATTAAAGCAGACACTTATGATATTAACTCTTTCAAAGTACACATAGTTTTTCCTATTTGTTCCTTTCTGTACTACATCATTTTTTGTCATGTAATGTGATACAATGGAGAAATCATTAGAAGAGCTGTATGGATAGTCAAGTTTTAAATTTGTCCTTTTGTGAGCTTGTGTGATCTTCTATGAATTTAACCATTCTGAGGCTAAATAAAATGGAAATAATATCTCTTAAAATGGTTCTGAGAATCAAATTCAACAATATATGTCAAAGTGTTCTGGAAATTATATTTACTTTCAGCTGTCAGCTATCAACTGCTGATATAATAACAAACACATGAATATTAGGAAATAGCACAAAGTGCCATATTTTGTTAAGCTATATGAATTTAAAATATTAATATAATTCATCTAAAATATTCCTATCATCTGTCCTTCCTTTCTCTTTATCTCTTACAACTATATTTTGAGCATTGCTCAATTATTGCCCTAGGCATTGAGAAATATTGTTCTCTGATTAAATTTCTTAAAATATTTCAATAATATGTAACATTTGCTGAGTGCTTACTCTACATCAGGCTTTACATATAATACCTCTGTAAGGTAGATGTCATTGCCATCCTCAATTTATGAGCCCAATGGTAGTAACTTGCTTAATATCACAAAGATGGTAAATGATGGGAGTCCAAGGACTAAACCATTAAGTTATGCTGACTCCCATATTACTAACCTGCTCCCTTAACCCCAATGGATCTTTATAAGTTCAAGCCAAATTACTTACAATCATTTCAAAGATCTGGACAGATGGCTCCCCTCCCATACTCATTCTATCTTTATCTTCCCTAATGCTCCTAAGTAAGTTGAACACTAAATATATTGTTCTCTTCCTCAAGTAAACTTTGACCAGTCAATACTTATTTATGCCAATACCCATGCATGGAATATTGTTCATGATACATAACAACTATCATGATACTTCATGATACTTGTTATACTTTTGGTATAACAAGAAGTATATTTGAGCTTTGTCTCTTTGTTCTTGGCACAAAGCTCCTAAAACTCTTGGAACTGACTGGTTGACAGGAGCCTCTTTCAATCATAACTGACTTCATGCTAAGACTTGAGTGAGGCCTCTAAATAACCTGTCATGGAGGTGCTCGCCCAAAAGACCAAGTTACTAGAGAGTTGAAACTTAGAAGTGAGAGGGTTGGAGATTGAAGTCTATAAAAAGTTTTGGGGAAAGACAAAACAACTCTTGGGCAAACAGATTTGAAATCTGAGGAGCTTTCAGGTATTTAATGCATCTGTGCCTACGAAGAACGTGACAAATCCCAGCTCCATGGGGACCGAAGTCCTCCTTCACTGGAGATCTTGCCCTATGTACCTCTTCATCGGCTGCTCATTTGTATTTCTTATAATACCCCTTATAACAAACTGGTAAACATCAGTAAAATGTTTGCCTGAGTTCAGTGAGCTATTCTTACAAATTATCAAACCCCAGAAGAGAGGTGTAGGAACCCCTGACATATTCACTCAGTCAGTGGTATGGGAAACCTAGACTTAAAACTCACCTGAAGTAGGGGCAGTACTGTAGGACTGAGCCCTAACTTGTGGAACAGGAAACTAACTCCAGGTAGTATGAGAATTGAATTATAGGACAATTAATCAACATCCACCAGAGAATTGATTTGTGGTGTCAGAAGTGTTGTGTGAGTAGAGGAAATTGTGTGTTTTTCACAGATAACTGCCATCTACCTAATTTGCAACTCTTCTCCAAATATTCTCATTAGGTAAGCTTTTTCTTCTCCTCTGGATTCCTGTGGCCATTACTGTTCATTTTTGTATGGTTAAGAATACTGTTTCTAGAATAAGTGTGCAAGATTTTGTATACTCACTCTACCACATTTATCTGTGTGGACTTCCAGGGGGTTAATTTTACCTCTATAAGTCTATGTCCTTATCTATAAAATGAGCTTAATATCAGTACCTATGTCAGAGAGTTATTACTGAGGATTGTACATGTTGAATCATGTAATCTGTGCGGCAGAATATTTAAATAAATGTTAGTTACTATATCTTTCATTTGGCAATCAGCTATACTATATAACCTCACAACATTAATTCTGTTAAGTGTGTAAGTTTCTCAACAACTTTTCTTTCTGTAAAATAATAGAATTTTAGGTCCCACCAGCAAAGTACAGTATCTTGTTTATTAATGCTTATTCTCCTATAACACACTCAATATTATCTCTTTGACTGACAAGTCTTCATTGGCACCTAAGCAATGTTATTTAGGCTTTGTGTCACTCCTCAACCATAAGCATGCACTGATTATACTTACCACACTATATTTGACTATGTCTGTTTCTCTTATTATATACTATGTACATTTGTTTACATGTCTGTGAATGAATCTTAAAATTTTCTTAGTAAGTCTGTTGCAAACTTATGTGTATTTTAGATAGTATAAAGGCGTAAATATATTAAGTTGCTGGGAATCAGGATTCTCATTGTGAGAGAATGAAGCAACAAATTTGGAATGGGAGATTAGGGATGAACTGGAAGTATCAAAAAAAGGTTATTTAAATACACATATACATAAGTGTTTGTCTGTATGTCTGCTTGCTTATATAAAATGTCATCCTAGCTATGACTCCTTTTGAAAAGGCCACTGAAAGAAACAATGACAATGCAGTAATAATGAAAGCACATTTAGCACCCAGATTTTTGGTTTCCAAATATCATTCTCCCCCAGGAAAAACAGTCTGTGGCAAGACATACTTGTGCCAAAAAGCAAATAACTCAGACTAAGGGTAGGAAGTGTTTTGAAGGATCTCTCATTGGCCAAATTTGGAACGATATGTCTAAAATAGTAACAGTAATGGATAATAATGTAATTTGAGTATACAATATTCTGAAAAGAAAGAAGTATGTATTAGGGATGGCAAAGTTCTTTATAGAAAAATGGCAGCTAATAAATGTAGAGGAAATTATATAATCACTACCAATGTAATAATTAATTCAGGAAGGACCATGAATAGATGTCACAATTCAGTGTATGAAAGGTTGTTGGTAAACAGATATTTGCAAAGTGTCAAAATAGATACCTTATTACAAAGGGAACAAGTTTGGGCAAATATATGTTCACTAAAGGATCAAATTTAGCAGCATAAATAATGAAACTAACATTATGTAGCCTCCTAACATACTACAATGACAAGTACTTCATCATCTACACACCAGTCATGCTAAAAATATCAAACCTAAATCTAGCTATGAACAGACACACACTCACATAGTGGAATTATGCAAGAGAATGAGCTTGACCATTTAAATTATATAAATTCAATGAAAGAAAAATAAGTGAATAGCAAGAGTACTATTTTAAATTACAAGAAAATAGAAGGCAATGACAACCAAATACAATATGAAATCCTGAAATGTATCCTGGAATGAAAGAGGGGGGAAAAAAAAAGCTTTTTTAAAAACACATATGGCACAACTTGGGAAAGAAACTATATCACTATGAAATGAAACCATATCAAATGGACATAGAACCATATCACTATTAATATTAAATTTTCTAATATCATGCTGGACAGGAGGATGACCTTGTTCACAGAAGATAAAGTGAATTATTTAGAAATTAATGTTATAACTGCAACTTCCTTTCAATTGGCTCACTTCTACTAATATTAATATGTTTAAACAAATAGATGTAGACAAATATCTACAAATACATACACATATAAGTATATATGTGAGATAAAGCTAATGTGGCCAATGTTGATTGTTAAATTCAGATGAACTTGTATACAACTATGCATTGTGATATGTTTTCAAAAATTTTTTTGTAGAATAAAACTTTTTAAAGCAAATACTAGGGAAAAAAGGATATCTTCAGAGTCATTCATTAAGTTTCTCATTCATTCAACAAGTATTAATTCAGCTCCATTATGTGCCAAAACCTGAGTTCAGCCAAGGAAATACAATAGTGAACATGATGCCCTTCCATAAAGTTTATAGTCAGGCAGATGTCACACACACAAATAAATATATGAATATATTGAGTAATTTCTGTAGAAAAAGAGACATGCAAAAGTGACAGGGAGCAATGAGTGAGACATTATTTCCTTATGATGAGCCAGGAACAACTTCTCTAAGGAAAATGCCATTGAAGTTAGGTTTTTAAAGTTAAAAAAATAAAGTATATAAGATATAAGAAACCAATTATGGACACACAGAATAGCACATCTGTGCTAGGAAACTGAAAAAGATGGAGAACTGTGTAAAGGACATAAAATCAGACTGGAGAGAGGTAAGATCATTCAAGATCTGGAAGAATTTGGGATTTTATTCTAAGAGTAATGGGAAACCAGTGAACAATATTAAGCAAGAAAATAACATGATCTGATTTACAATTTAAGATTACTCTCATTCTATGAGAAAGGACTAGAGGAAGGCCCAAAATAGAACAGGACAGAGGCTAGCTGAGCAGGCAAGAAATAATGTTTAACAAATTACACAGGTAGCAATGTAAATAGACAGAAATGGGTAGATTTAAGAAACTGAAGAGGAAAAAGAAAAAAGAAAAAGAAATTGAAGAGGAAAAAAAAAGCAAAGGCAATGGAAAAGAATTATAAATGACTCCTACACTAGTGGACTGAGTAACTGGTTAATGAAGGTCTACGTACATGGGTCTACCATATCCACATATGGGGTAGAGAAATCAACAAGCTACTTTGCTGTGTTAAATTTGTCAATTGTGAACTATCCAAGAGAAATGTGTATAATATTGGAGTTCTTTCATACACAGGAAGTATTGAAGATAAGATTCCTATATCAATGATGCTTATCTCAATGATTATTATATTCTACTACAAACAATTGGAAACTACAATAGTAGTAACTTAAGTAAGAGGTTCATTTTCTAACAACATCCAAGTTATGGGTAGAAAGAGTGAAGAAATAGTTTATTCCCAATTAATTTTTTTTCAATCCAGGAAAAGACCCCTTTTTTCATCTACATGTAACTGGCCAAAGCTATATAACTAAATTCAGCATGCTAGGAGAATATATTGTTTTCTTTATAATACTATATGACCTTAAATGTATCCTGGAATGAAAGTGGGAAAGAAATGTGGGGAAAAAAATTGCCACATTAGTCCTTAAATGTATCCTGGAATGAAAGAGGGGAAAAAAAGCTTTTTAAAAACATCATAAAGAAATAATGCCTCACTCATTGCTCCCTGTCACTTTTGCACTTTCTAGCACTATATGACCTTTAAAAATCATGTGATGTATTACTTGGAAATTTTTTTTAAATATAAAAGGGAGATATTGAAATGGATATCAGCTTTTGAAATAAGTTTGGCTATAAAGGCAAGCAAAACAGGTTATGGTCTCTCAACCTCAGCAATACTGATAGGACTAGATAATTCTTTGTTGTGGACAGCTATCTTATGCCTTGTATGATTTTGGCATCATTTCTCACTTCTAAATGCCAATAGTTCCCTCTTCCCTATCAAGTTAAAATGTCTTCAGGCATTGCCAAATGTCCCCAGTTGAGAACCAATGTAGTAAAGTAGTAGGAGGAACACAGAGGGAAGTATGTTTTTTCAAAAAATACAGAAACAGCTTGAGAGCCAATGGTAATGATCCCGTAGGGGGAGAGGCTAATGATGAGAAGAGACCACTAATGAGAAAGAGTAAAAGGAGAGTTAAATAGAGATGACTTCAATGCCAGGTAAATAAAGTTAATAGAGTTAAATAGAAAGACTTCAATGTCAGCTGTGAGAGTAGCTTATAACAGGATAAACTTCTCTGTGAAAAGAAATAAAAATCAACTACAAAATCTGGATAAAATGTACAAAATAGTTGTTTAAAGACATTAAGCCCAGCAGGGCACTGTGGCCCATGCCTATAATACCTCCCTTTGGGAGGCTGAGACTGGGCAATTGCAAGTTCAAAGCCAACCTCAGCAACAGCGAGACGCTAAACAATTCAGTGAGACCCTGTCTCTACATAAAACACAAAATAGGGCTGGAGATGTGGCTCAGTGGTCGAGTACCCCGAGTTCAATCCCCAGTACCAAGAAGAAAAAAAAAAAGAAATTAAGCCCAAGTGTAAGCAGGATCTGAAGGATGAGGACACATGCAAGAAGGAAAGAACATAAGGTAAGCTCCACATTTACCTGGCCTTTTCTATGAAAGTATGAACAGGCTGGGCAAATCACACACAGGAAAATAGATTTGAGTAGAAAATCGAAGTCCCATTTGGTTGAGACAGAGATTGTTATTTTTGCCTGTCAAAGTAGATAGGATGTGAGGATCAAACTGCAGAGAAGCAGGAACCTTAATTTGGCTTCCAGTCTCCCCTAGAGGCTCTAGCTGACTCTAATTGCCACCTGAGCAGGGTAAGACATCCAGAATCCCAGCAAAAATGCTGCAGATTAAAAGCTAGAGATTTGAGCTACAGAAATGTTAGTAAGTAAAGAAAGCTACACAATGTTAAGGAAACAGAAGTTAGACTTCAAGACCTTCCAAGATCAGCTATGTGAGTGAGGACAATAACAAAGTTGCCTCCTGGGAGTGAAGGCAACTAAAATAGATCAGCCTGAACAAGGAATAAGACCCTTTTTATGTACCATCACTGGAGAAACACAAACACACACACACGCACACACACATGACCCTTTAATTTTCACAGAAAGAATACATAATTTAGAACTTTTCTAGTGCTTTTAAACTGTACTTGAATTGAAACATAATTCACATAAAATCCATCCTTTTGAAGTGTACAATGGCTTTTTGTATATCATAGGGTTACACAACTATCATCATCTAATTCCAGAACATTTTTGTTATCTCAAAAAGATGAATGACTGTACCCATTAGCAGCCTCCCTCTATTACTCCCTTCTCCTCCTTATATCTCTTCACAACAATGGATTTGCCTATTCTGAATATTCACATAAATGGAATAATATAATATGTGGTATTTTATGACTGGCTTCCATCACTTAGAATAATGTGTTCTAGGTGCATCCATGTTGTAGTATGTAAAAGAATGTCATTCCTTTTTACGGCTGAATAATATTCCAATGTATGAATATAACATTTATGTTTATGAGCTCATCAGCTGATGCACATTTGGATTGTTTGGGGCTATTATGAAGAATATTGCTATAAACATTTCGGTAACAGTTTTGTGTGGATATATGTTTCTAATTCACTCGTGTGTAAACTTAGGAATGGAATTGTGGGGTCAGAGTAATGCTATAAAATGTTTAACTTTTTGCAAAACTGCTAAACTGTTTCCCAAAGCAGCCTATTTTACATTTTCACTAGCAATGTATAAGGGCCCCAATTTCCATATCTCTGTACAATACTTAAGATTATCCATGTTTAATTATTTTCATCCCAGCAAATGTAAAGTAACATCTCAGACTGGTTTTGATTTACATTTCATTTATAATAAATAATGTTGAGCACCATTTTCATTTGCTTATTGGCCATTTGCATATTTGCTTTGGAAAAGAGCTACTCAAATCCTTTGCCCATTTAAACAATTTTTAATTTACCTCAACCAAAGATTATTAGCATACTATAAATGATTGTTTCAATCAAAACAAGTTATAAAATAGAACCATATTTTTGAAAGCCAAGAGAAAAAAATACATAGCAGAGACCAACAGATGACTCATATTAAAGTTAACATACAAAGACTTTAAAATAACAGCATTAAAAAAAAGAAAAAGCAGTAATTCAAAAAGAAAAATCATGTGATCATTTCAAATGACACAGCTGATAACATTCAACATCCATTTATAATAAACTTAGGAACTTTTGCAACCTGGTAAGTTATTTACAAACACAAACAATAAACAAACAACAACAAAACCCTAGAGACCACATTTTACCTAATGGGAAAATAATGACGTTCATTAAAAAGATATGTTAGAAAGAACGAGGTTACACCAATCAACTTCAATAATTATTACTATCAGGCCATATAAAAGAAAGCAAAATCCAACCATTTTCTTCATCATAAATTTTAAATATCAGACCACAAAAAGGATAAAATTAAACGATATTTCATATAAGCTGGCACCACTACACACTGCTGTAATCCCATCTGCTTAGGAAGCAGAGGCAGGAGGATCACAAGCTTGAAGTCAGCCTGAGCAATTTAGCAAAAGGAAAACAATCAGATAATGTTTCAAAGTAAAATAAATTAAAAGAGGCTGGGGGTGTAGCTCAGTTATAGAGTACTTGCTTAGCATGTAAGAAGCCCTAGGTTCAATCTCCAGTACCCACCCCCTCGTAGAATATTCTATACAAAGAGTCATTATTTATTAATATCTATATAAGACCAGGGCAAAAAGTATTATTATAAATAAAAATAAATATTTCACAATAATAAAAATATTTTTAAAATTCACAGGACTGAAAAATCATACATAGTACACTTTCTGATCACAGATTAAACTAGAAATTAATAACAAAAATACAGTTGAATATCAATTTTTGAAAATTAAACAACACATATCTAAAAATATTATTTTGTACTGAAAGATAATGAAAATACAACATCAACACTTGTGGGAGCTACCTAAAGCAGTAATAAGAAAACAAATAGCTTTAAGTACATAAAGAAGAAAAAAGGATGAAAATTAATGATCTAACCTTCTATCTCAGGAAGGTAGAAAAAGCACAAACTAAAAAAACAAAAACAAAAGAAGAAGAAAATAAGAACACAAATCAAGGGAACAAAATGCAAATACACAACAGTTAAAATTCAATAAACCCAAAACATAGTTAAGAAAAAGAGGAAGAGAGACCCTGAATTACTGGTATCAGGGTTATATGCAGAATCTTAACACAATCTTACAAACACTGAAATACAATGAAATGGTATTATGTTAAAAACTTTACCATAATAAGTATAATATTTTAAATTAAATGTAAATTAAATTGATACAACTTACTGATAGAAGAAATAAAAAGATACTTTTATTTACATGTATACAAGAAATTTAATCTAGATTTAAAAGTTTCCTTTACACAAAAGAATTCCAGGCCCAGAAAGCTTCTCTGATGAATTCTTTCAAACATTTAAGGAAAAAACACTATTAGTCATAACTTAGTGAAAAGAAAATGAAGGGACATTTCCCATCTGGTTTTATGTGACCAATATAACCTTAATACTGAAACTCCACAAGGGCATAACAGAAAAGGCAAATTATAAAATCATCTCTCAACAAAATAAAATAATCCTAAACAAAAATAACAAATTGAATTTAACAAAATTTAAATATCATGACTAGAATGTAAAGCTGGCATTACATTTAAAATCACTGTAATTCACAAAGAAAAATCATGTGATCATCTCAAATGACGCAGCCAATAACACTCAACCTGGTAAGTTATTCACAAACATAAACAACAACAAAACTCTAGAAACTACATTTTACTAATTGGAAAATAATGACATTCATTTAAAAAGATACATTACAAAGAATGAGGTTATACCGATCAACCTCAATAATTATTAACTCATAGTCACTCTAATTTAATCCTTCTAAATAGTATGGACTTAGAAAAAAATCCATAACTTCAATCATTATTATTCACAGAATAATTAGCAACATTTCTTAATATTATTAAATCTTCATTTAATGCTCTAAAAATTAAGTCTGAATAAAATAATATCAATATGAACTCATAATAAAAAGGAAAAGAGTATGAAGCTTAAAAGTCATCTCTAACAAATAACAGTTCTGAACAGGAAAGAAGAATAAATATGTGAATTAGCAATGTCTCTTGATACAAGATTAGCAAAAATAACTGACCAGCAAAAAGTAACTAAATTTCTACAAACAAACCAATTTCAAAATGAAATTCTAAAGTACTGTATGAGAACACCAAAAATATCAACTATTTAAGACAAAAATCTAAGGAAATATATAAGATCTTTAAATGCTAAGAGAAAATAAAGAAGATAAAAATGAACGGGAAGATATACAATATTTATGGATTGGAAGAGTTTACAGTGTTCCCAATTTAAGTGGTCTGTAGACTGAATATAATCATTATACAAATTCCAATGGACAATTTTTTTTCAACATAAATTTTATAAAATGCTGGTTGTAAAATGAATGCTAAAGACCCAGAATACAAACATCAAGAAAAACAAAGTTGACAGACTTACTTCAGATATCAAGATTCATAATCAATTTACAGTAATTAAGACATTGTATTGGGCAAATTCAGACAAAACAATAGAATAAAGAATCCAGGAACAGACCCACATATTGAAGATTATCTGATTTATAACAAAGGTTCTAGTACAATTCACTAAGAAATAATGATCTTTTCAACAGTTGGCACTGTTTCAACAATATATACCTATTTAGAAAAATGAAAGAAACAGCTACCTTGTCCTTGTTCCACACCCTTAACATATACAAAAATTATTTTGAGGGGCTAGAGTTGTAGCTCAGTAACATAGCATTTGTTCAGAATACACAGCGCCCTGGCGCTGTAATTCCTAGCGCTGCCAAAAAAAGAAAAAAAAAATGGATTGGATACAATTATAAATGATAAAGCAATAAAACATTTAGAAAAAATGGGTCATTTTAATTACATTAGGGTAAGGCTAATATTTCTTAAATATGACAAAAACTACTAAGACTAAAGATTGATCAATTGGATTACATTAATCATATTTTACATCAAAGATATTATTTAAAAAGAAGAACAATCCACATGTTGGAAGAATATATCTAGATATATATCTGACAAAGGCATAAACAGAATATATATAGAAGTCCAACAGATCAGTGAGAAAAAGATAACCTAACAAAAAATAGGCAAAATTCAGAGACTTCACAAAAGAGGACATCCAAATTGTTTATGTACTAGTCAGGTTTCTCAACCCACAGAATGTATATACATTATAAAAGGGGAGTCATTAGATTGGTCTACACAATCAGGCATTGGATAGTTCCACAATGGCTATCTATAATCCGGAGAGCAGAGGAAACCAGAAGCCGCTCTAAGAAACTAGGAACCCCTCCACCATTTCAAGGCCTGGCAACTCCTTAAAGAGATGCTAGCTGGAGTCCACATTTAAAGGGTAAAGAAGCTGAAATCTGATGTCCTTAGGCAATGGCAACAGAAAACAAAGAAAAAATCAAAACACACACACATTAAAAAAACAAAAACAAAAAACATCAATGAATTCTAGAAGAATCAAGCTTTCATGCATAATATGCTTTCCTCCACTTCCTACTTTTTGTTTTGTCTGGGCCCCCAGACTACTGGACAGTACCCCTACATTCAGAGAAGATATTCCCTTAGTTTACTGTCCCATATGCAAATTGTCTCTGGAAATGTCCTCACAGACAAACCTAGAAGTATGCTTTACTAATTTTTCTAAGTGTCTTTCTATCTAATTAAGGTGACATCCAAGATTAATCAGAAGAGTTTAAAAAACATAAAAAGCTGATCTTAAGGAAATTGCAAATTAAAACCATAAAAAGATATTATCAGAAAACTATCTACCACTATGGCTAAAACCAGAAGTACAACAAGCTCTTAAAAAGATGGAGCAATTGGAAATCAGAACTCTCATTCACTGCTGTCAAAAATAAATTTACACTACTTTAGAAGACTGGTAGTATTTACTCCTAGATGCATATGCCACAGAATGAGATGCTTATGTTCCTCAGCAGACCTGTACAAGAACATTCATAGTAGCTGTATTCATAATATCTATCTATCTATCTATCTATCTATCTATCTATCTATCCATCCATCCATCCATCCATCCATCCCCCCCTAGCTCCCCACCCCCACACTGCTTGGGATCAAACTCAGGGCCTTGAGTATGCTGAGCAAGCACTCTACCACTGAGACACATCTCCAACCCCACATCATAATATCTGAAAATCAAACAACCCAAATGTCAATGATCATAAAAATGGGTAAGTTGTAGTATATTCACACACTGGAATACTACACATCAATAAAAAGAATATACTTAAAAGAGCATACAGTATATAATTCCATTTACATTCTTAATTTTTATGAAAATCAAATAGAAATAAACTAATCTGCAGAGGTCAAGATAGTGGGTTACCTTAAGGAGTGCCATCTGAGCTTGATTCTTAGGAGTGATAACAGGTATGTGCATATGTACAAATATATCATGTGGTAAGTATACATGTGTATATATGACATTTCAATTTTTTAAAAGTGCAAGAAAGAAAGGGGATCAAACAAAAGTAGACAATTGCTTTTGATAAAAGCTGAAACACTTTCTACAATGAAATATGAGGGAAAAATGGATTCAGATATTGGCAGTTTTTTCAGTTTGATGGTTGGGCTGATGTCGAAACCAACTAAAAACACTGAGCAAAGGGAATGCTAGAAATTGAAAAGAAATTAGAGATTTCCTCATCCTTAGACATTTCTGGGCATAAGCATCCAATTCTAAGATCTTGATTTAGATCCAATGACAGAAATAGACTTAGGAGTGATTTCTGACTACCAAAAGCTATAAAGAAAACATCCACCTGATTGTTTAGGTCAGAAATTCCTTTGAAAAGAGGAAGCATTTTGTTTCAGAGATTGGAAAAAAATATCAAATGCTAATTAAGAATGTAATTTATAGACATTAATTGCTTGTAAAGAATAAGCAGCCAATGAAAGAAGTGATTAATATCTTAAACTTTTTGTTGTTGTTGTTCTGATAGAGCAATGGAGTTCAGCATTTAAAGAAGTGCTCACATGAAGAAAAGGTGAGCAGAAACATGGAGATGGGGAAGCAGAAAACAAATTAACATCATTTTACTATATTTACTTTTATTTGGACAAGAAAAGAATACATTTTGACGTTTCTGAGGACTATGTTCAAATTCAAGAGTACTTACAATAATATATTTTCCCATAGAAATATGCATATAAAGTAAATGAAAACTTTAGGTCCACTTCATATCTTAAATGGAAGTTATTGTGACAAGTAGGGAACAACGACTCATTAAGATAGGGATGCAATGTGGTATACTCTGCTCAATAGCTAAATAATTCACTCTCACATAGCAGCCTCTCCATCAAAGTAATGCACATTCCTGCCATTTCAAAATCACCTTAGAGGCTGCTCATGAATTGTTCAAATCTATAAATGTTAAATCTACTGTAAGACTTGTACAGGAGTTTGTTTGTTTTTTTTTTCAGAACTACAAATTCAAGGTGTTCTGATCCTCATAATCTACGAAGATTTTATAAAACCTTTTTGTTTCATTCCTAGAGGAAATAACTGTGATCACTTTGAGATTTAAAGCAGTGAAGACTGCTTTAAATCTGACTGCAGCTTCCAAATAGCCTGGTAAGTGAATATCAACCAAAATTCAAAATTCAGATTCTCAAGTTCCCATCATAGAGCTAGTGAATGAAACTTTCTAGAAGCAACACCACAGAATTTGTAGTTTTAACAGGCTGCCAGGAAGGAATTCCAATAAAGAGCTTTGTTGTCATTTGAGACCACAGAAACATACTCAACACTTTCAGAAATTTGGTAAAGCTTAACCTTTTACTGTTTTTAAAATGAATGTAAATGGTAGGATAATTCTATAAATTGTCACAAATTGCACTTTATAATGCTAATATTTTAATGTATTTCATTAATCAATGTTATTTTCTTGAGTTCACTTATACATGTGTGAGTGTATATGATCAAAACTCATTTTGTTTATAAAGTATAAGTAGTTGAGACTTTTATATCATCAGTTTTGACAAATGTCATTCATCCACCAATAATTCCCCAACTGCTATATGATCCATCTTTTCAGAATACAGTAGCTGTATGAGCAATAGTGGGAGGGTATTAACTCAAATGAAGAAATAGCATTTATCATCATCATAGGCTAACTGTCACTGTTGCCAGTCTGCAGTTCATGTAGGCTCTTTAGAGAGGAATGAAATAAAGTTTATAAATCACCAACAGAGAAAAATTGACTTTATCATACCTTAATCAAGAATTCTCTAATATTCTTAACCAGTTCTATGTTACACCTGATTTATTCTTTTTAAATGATTTCTTCTAATTTCTCATTCTCTTACTTCCAAAAACAAATCCAAAAATCAAAAAACCCTCAACTCTTACTGAGATCATATGAGTCTTGTGCTCGTGCTACAAATTAAATTAGTAATATAGCTTTTCAAGATGAGCCAAATTCCCTATGAGTTAAGGAACCAAATTTAAGTAACCTCTATCAAGATGAAAATAATATATACCATTGAGAAGACCTCACATGTTTATGACTAATTTAATTAAAGGATGAGTTTATTTGGAACATTCCAAAGGAAATCCCCATGGTCTCATCAAATAAGAAAGATACCTAAAATGGAGGGAGAAAAAACACTAACTTTTAAGATTTACTCAGTTAATAGATGAATAAAAAGTACAGAAGTAAGTAAATGTTTGCCATGTTTACTAAACGATGCCAAATTGTTTTCAACAGAAAGTTACTTTAAATAAAAAATATTTAAGTAGTAAATATACAATATTGACTACTGCAGAAAGTTATCCTGAGATAATAAACTACCTGGTTAAATAATTTGAAATTACACATAAACCAAATATTTTAGACTTAAAATGCAAGTAATTATGAGGATAAGAAAAAGATGTTGGTCCAATTATTTCATGGAAAACTCTTTTCATCATGACTGCAGAATTTTAAATAATTTTAATAGTTAATATATAAGTAGAAAGCTAAAGAAATCCTCCATAAACCAGCATAATATAATTCAGTAGAAAAATTTTTAAGCTTTCTCATTCCTTCATTTAAAATGTAGTGAAAATGAACACATTTTGGAGTATAGCAGCTTGGAACTAGTTAAACCAAACCCATTAAGAATAACAAGTTAGGAAGATTTGATGAAGGAACTCTACATAAATATATTCTACCTGCTGACTTTTCTAATAAAGACCTTATATAGAGAATAAAAGGTACTACATACAATCTGAGGCTACAGATACATGAATACACCATATATAAAATGGATGTTTATATTTTATCCTTATAACTTCAAGAAAATATTTTAGTCATATTTAGTAAAAAAAATAAAGTTTAAAAACATTTAGACTGAGGTTTTGTAACCTCTCTTTTAAAATATAAGGCTACTAAATCACAAAACAGGATAAGATAAAAATCAAGTTCTATGAATAAATATTTTTAAATTAAGTACTCTAGGATCATAACACTGACAACACTAATTATCTTTTCTACTCTTGGCAGTTATGTTGCATACTGTTTGGGTGACTGATGGGATAATTTGACTTCATTTTCTCTCAGTTTATTCTGGATCGTGTAAGAGAAGAATATTAAAATAATTAACACCTCTAAACAAAGTACTTAATAAAGTTTTGAGTTGAAATAAAAGGCTAAAAATATTAACTAATGTATTGATGCTAGCACAAATTACTAAAGCCTAATGTGCAATCTTGACTAAGAATCACTGATTTTTAAAAACAACTCATTCAATATTAATATTAACTCTTCTAGGACTTTTACAAATTAAATCATATCATTTCACAAAAACTCCTTGTATCAGCACTGTGAGCCAGTTTTACTTTAATTATCAAAAATATATTTCCATATATTTTATATTATGTTAGATTCACCAAAATTATTTCATTGGCACTAATTGAAGCAGTCAAAAGCAAGTAAAATGTATGACAACACAAATTATTTCAATTCCTTATGTATATAGACATTTTGATTACTTTCATAATGACCCTAAATGCAAAAGAATTTAACAGTGCTTAAATTAATATTTAAATCTCAAATAAGGATCTTTACTAATAGTAGTCTGTTACTCAACTAGGGAAAGTGTAAAAGCATCATTAATCAACCTTTCTATCTGAATAGCTTAAAAATTTTTTAATCAGTTTATAGTTTGTCACATAATTTATAAATCACATAGCTTAAAATAAGGTTACATATTATGAATAATTAATACAAAGCATATTCTTTGCCTTGATCACCTGATTTTTTGTTGTTGTTTATAAAACTAATCACAGTTAGCAGGGTAGAAATTGCTTTGAGCTTCATGAATGACATCCAAGAGATGGGAAAGGATTAGTTCTCAGTTGCTGCCAGTTATAGCACCAGGTGGCTTTTTCTGCAGTGAAGGTGTTACCGATAATCCCATTACACTGGTACTAAATCTTGCAGACATCAAAATTATCACCAAGGTTCCTTTTCATCCCATCCTTTCCAAATGACTGGAAGTCGCTTCACCTGAAAGAAGTCAAATCCACATGCAGCTGCTGTTTTAGCAGGCAGCAAACTCCCTGAGAATGCCAGTCATGATTCAATTTTGCTGTGCTGGTGGCCCCCTATTCCCTGTCCAATAATACATCTGTTAAAAAATCCTACAGCTACAAATCAAGTTTAATCCTACCAGGGACCTCATGTTGGTCTTGTCTTCCAAAAAGGCAGCAGGTTCTGCTGTCTATCTCTGCTAGTGTCTGGGGAATACCCTTTAAATCCCAGCCCTACTTAGAAGAATAAGCTAAGGATCACAAAACATGACCTCAAAAACCCTGATATGACTATATTCTGACCCAGAGGCATTCATTCTAGGTGAAGATTAGAACTTTGCATAATAAGATTACACAGCAAGTGAATGATATCAAGGGACTATCCATATGCAGCCGCCTGGTTTTGTATAGACAGCCTGTGCTGTGCAATATGCAGTGCAGACGAAAAAGAGCTTGGTCTTTCTAGCTGAAATAAAATAGATTCACATAAATTAGTTGGCCATTTCCAGATTCCTAAATCCCCTATTACATCTTTTATTGACAGCTCCTGTGAGGATAGTGCAAATGTTATTCCTTTTTATTCTGCGCTTCTATAACAATCATGCTCTGTAATTGAAATGTACATAGATTATGTCTAGAAATTAACATCTTGTTTGCTGTAATCTTGGATTACAATTGACTGTGTACATAATAAAATTAGGAAATCAATGGACGGATTTATCATCTCCAAGAAACTAGAGATATTGTTTAAAGAGTAGTTTAACATTTTGTGCCAACACTTTAAATGCAGAAGGCACAGGGAGTAGTCAATAAAAATTTAAGTGAGTCAAGAATACAACAGGCATGAGCTAATATCTACATAAAAGTCAGATTACATAAAAGCTAGATTTGATCTCTCAAAATTTAGAAAATGAGAAAAACTCAGAGGTCTTATGAATACATTGTTTTCTCTAAAGCATACTCCAGCAGGAAGGTCAATTACATATGATGAGGTCCACATTTTTTTACAAAGTAAGTACTCCTGCAGTATTCAATACAAATCCTCTCAATCATTTTATAACTGTACTTTAAAATATTTAAGTCAAATCAATTATAATTCAAGATTTTATAATTCCTAACTATATGTTTTTAAAATATTAGTCAAATAATCTCTTATTTGTACACAGAGCATTGTAAATGTAAAAAACTGCTAGAGGTCTTTAGAAAACAGTATTTTATGATCAATCACCTTTTTTTTCAAAGAAATATGCAGCTATACCAACTCTAAGTAAACATATAAAAAATAAATTCAAATACATTCTAACAATGTGAAGGAATTCTCGGTTTTAATTAAAAAATTATTAAGACTTACCATTGGATTCTTATAAAACAAACCTCAGGGTAGCTGAATATGGTTTATTTGACAAGTTTGATTTGCCCTCAATTTATGAGGACATTACATATCCATTATATCAGCCTCTATCTTTTCAACATCACAATGTCGTTAAGTATATCTATACAATATCTGATAGGTACTCAGGAGTCAGGTAACATAATTCTGATTTCATGTATTAAACAGATCGATATAGATCAAAACAGTATCCTTGGCAAAGCTTTAAAAAGTAATGTATGTAATTTCAACTACAAGGCACACGAGTATTCTTTGTTCACCTTATGTAGGATATTACTAGGAAAATAATGAGGAATGCAAAACATACATATTTTTGTCATGATATTTTGTTATAATTATGTAATATTTTAGAGCTACACAGTCCAATAATGTAGCCATTAACCCCATGTGGCTATGAGAACTTGGAATGTGACTAGTTCAAGTTGAGATGTACTGTAAGTATAAAATATACATTGGCTTTAAAGATAATACACAAAAAATAAGGAAAGTATGACATTTTATTAATTTTTATACCAATTACATGTTAAAAAGCTAATATAATACTTTGGATATATACGATTAATTAAAATATGATTCACATTATACTTCAATTGAACTAAAATACTGTTTTATTGATCATACATTCTCAATGCGTTCCTAAGCTAAATGAAATTGTATGACTAATAAAAGTACTGAAGCAGAGGGTTATTATGGAAGAACAAACATTTCAGTGTCCAATCTGATAAACTTAGTAAAGAAGGTACAAAAGTCTGTCATTTTAGCCTGTATTTCATTTATATTTCTAGCTTAAAGGTACTGGTGGGAGTAGATGAGATTTCCCAAATTGCTGACTATTACAGACTAAAAAACAATAATGTATTACAGTTACAAAATGCTTTAATCCAGTAAATATACATTTTTTTTAAAAAACTTTCCTCTTGAGTAACTTCATAAGGGCCAGTGTGGTCTGTTATCCCTAACTGAGTGCAGTACATAGCATCTTCAAAAAGATATCTGGATTTACAAAGAGCCATGATTTTTTTTCCCTGTGGTGTTATATAATTGTTTATATTCAAAAATTTTAAAGTAACAACTATTGAGACTTTAAGTATTTACTATATTTCAGAATGCTAAAAATAAAAAGATCAGTTTTATAAATTATTAGTAAATTGCTTTTCTACTATATTTATCAAAGGAGTTTAAAATATTTGTTAATTAAAAGGAGTTTATAGAAATTAGGAAAACTAAAAATAGTTAAAATATGTAACATGCCTAATTTAATCCAAGGAAGAGAATGACTTATTCAGAGTGACCACAGACAAATGATGATACAGAATTAAAATATTTAATCTGTCATATTGGACTATGACTTTGATATAGACAAAAGTACTTAAGGTATTAACTTATTTTAAAGTTTTTTCATAATTATTTATTTATAATATTTATCTAAAATTCTAGGATTATAGATAAAATTTAAGTATCAATAAACAAAGTAGATAAAATTTAAGTGAATTCTTTATTACCTTAGTCATGCATTTTTCCTAGCCTTTTAAAAATATGCTTATTTCTTTTCTAGTTCCATGTATCACACAGACATTAACACACATATGCACATATACAAAGCAAAACAAAATAATAACAATAACAAAAAACTTTCTAGCCATCAATAGATAAGTGCAATGATATTCAGTCTAAGTTAATCTCCAGACATCCAAATTCATGAATAAAAATTCATCAGTTTTAAATACACTGAGCCTATTAAGCAAGAACAAAAGCATATGCACAAAAGAGCTTTTAATATATTTCAAAGCCCACAAGAGCCATGGTCTCATTAAAATTATAAATTACACAAACATGGAATGAAGATTCAAACTGCAGTGCAGCTAAGCAGATTACAGAAAACCCCGCGTTCCATATGATAACACACCATGGCCCTCCCAGATGGGGGCTTGGAACAAAAAGGCCATCACCACAGCTAGGGAAAACCTCCTTGTGATCTCTGGTTTCTGTTCAGCAGATGACAGCCAAATAATATGTTGATTATTCTGTTTGTGCTGCTAAGCTTGTAAGATGGAATAAAAGCGATATGATCTATTGTGAACCCAATGCTAATGTGTTGCTCCACTCATAAATAATATACTGAATTTATTTTGAAACTATCTTTTATCTGAATTTCAGTTTTTAAATGCATGAATTAAAATAAAAGCCAGGATAAAATAATAGTTAATTTGATGCTTTAAACTAAAAACTATAGTTGACAAGTGAAAAATATCTAAATGCTTAGTGAACAGTCAAATATAATCACCTTTCATTAATTTCAGCACTGTGATCAGAAACAAAATACATTTGAAAATAAGCAATTATTCTCATTAAAAAATACAAATATAAAATAAAGTAATACAATACTCATGAAGTTAATAATATATATAATTGGCAAGATGAAAACTAAAACATTAAGGTATTAAAACACATCTATAATATAAATAATACCACATACTCAGAACATAGTGAAAATATTTCTGAACAATAAAAAGTATATTTGAAAGCCTCATAAATGTTCACAACTTGTGCATACGTGGATGACCACAAGAAATACTGCTTAAGATAATTTGGAAGCATGTAATTTTAAATATGATAGCCAACATTTTATATTTAAATTAAGTTATAACCTAATTTTTCCCTCAATTAAAAAAATTATACTTAATATCTTAAGTTTTAATAAAGTAAACTATATCCAAATGAGATAACTAGAATAGTGACTGTGAATGCTTCACAAAATTTTATATTTCAAGAATAAACACATTAGCAGAAACTGGAATTGTTAAAAACGTTTAAAGTCATAATATTTATTTTCCCACCCCAGAAATTTCTCCCTGAATTATCTAGTAGACTACCCTTAAAGAAAAACAAACAAATAAAGCAGTACAATAAAGATACACATAAGGTAAACATGAATAAACACCATTTTCTTAAGGCAATATTTTATAAGAGGTACATAATTATGGTCATTAACCTAAGCCCACTTCTTTTTGTTATGTCTCCAGATATAGTGTCATGAGTCCAAAATGTTGAGAATACAGTATAAAATGATAAATCTAAAAAGTAAAACAAAAATACTACTAAAAGAAAAACATCATTGGATTAGACAAATATTTTCTCAAATGAAACAAGAAAAGCACTAAATAAATGATAAACTAGACTACACTAAAATCATAAACTTTGGTTCATCGAAAGCACTATTAAAGGAGTGGAAAGGCAAAACTCTGAGTGAGAGAAATCATTGCAACACCTACATGTAATTAAAAATTTACATTCTAAACATATAAAGAACTTCTGCCAATCAAAGAAAAAGTCAGCCCAACAGAAAAGTGGGCAAAAGAGATGAACAGGCACTTCACAAAGGAGAATAAACAAACAGCCACTATATATATGAAAAAATGCTTCATGAAAAAAACTTCATGAAGAAAACTTCATGTAAAAAACTTAATTAATTATCAGGAACTACAAAATAAAACTATGATGGTTTACTATTTTATACTCACTAGAATGTGAAAAATGAACATGATGGGGAAGAAATTGAGTACTAGTGAATATATGAAACAACTAGATTTCACACATACTATGAAGTGGCAGAATCATTTTAGAAAACTGGCTGTATTGACTAAAGCTCTGCAAATACTTACTTCTGATCAAGAGATTTTATTCCTAGATATATCACCAAAGAAATGTTGGAGCTGGGTTGTAGCTCAGTGGTAGAGCGCTTGCCTAGCATGTGTGATGCATTGGGTTCAATTCTTAGCACCACATATAAATAAATAAAATAAAGGTATTGTATCCACTTAAAACTAAAAATATTTTTTTTAAAAAAGAAAGAAATGTGGGTATATATGTACTAGAATGTTCATAGTAGCTTTACATGGAAACTACCCAAATGTCCACTAGTAGAGTAGATAAATAATGGCTATGATATATTCACGTAATGAAATGCAGCAATGAAACTGAACAAACTACAACTACCTGAGATCTGAAGGAATCTCAAGGCATAATGTTAAACACAGGAAATTAGATACAAAACTATACTATATAATTCTATACATAAAACAAAATTAAGCAAAATGAATCAGTGCTTTTAAAAATCGTGGTGGTTCTCCTTGTGGATGGAGGAGAAAGTGACTGCAAAGAAAGCATGAAGTATCTTCTGGGGTGCTAATGATGTTCTTTTTCTATATCTGGGTGCTGGTTACATAGGTCTATTTGGTTTGTGAAATTTTATTAAGCTATCCACTTATAAGGTGCATTTTCTGTAAATATAGCTTTTTAAAAAAATAAAGGCAGTGCTATACACAAATTGAGTGAGTCAAAATCTGTAAAACAAGAAATTTAGGAACAACTGACACATATAAAATCATAATGAGAAGACTGGGGGTTCTTATAATAATTACTCAAATAATTACATTCTAATAGATTTCTTTGACTTGTGGATGTTCTTTATATGTTCAGAAAATGAATCTTCAACTAAGATTCATTGCTGAGATAAGTTCTGGACTCTTATAAAGGGAGGAACAATAGTCATTCATCCTTTTATGTTCCCTCTTCCCCTCCCCTCAATATTTTCAGAGATACTTGGTCTCTGTGTAAGGAGTAACTGCTGCTGCTATTACAACAGCTTTTTTTAAAGGACCAAAAATTTACCCTAAAAGTTACACAGAAGATTAGGCAATACAAGGAATATGTGTCTGCCATTTTCTCCTTTGCACTCAAATTTCTTAAGCTTTGGTTTGTTCATTATGAAAGAGTCCTTAAAAACTTTTATTTTATTTTCTTAATGAAGATAAATATGTTATGTTTTGATATCAATATCATACAAATTAAAAGAAACTTCAAAATTTGATAATGAACTAAACTATATTTCACAGCATTCACTTCAATATGATCCTTTATTTCTATACTAAAATCAGCACATGATTTATGGATTTTTTCCTCACACTAAGATGCTTTGAGAAATAAACTAAGAAAGTTCATTCAAAGATTATAGAGTTAATTTTTCATTTATTTAACAAACATTTATTCCCTGTTTACTATCTAACAGGCTCTGGGAAAAAAAGGAATAAGAATGGAGAATGGAGCCAGGCGTGGCGGCTCAAGCCTGTAATCCCAGCACTTAGGGAGGCTGAGACGAGAATCACGAGTTCAAAGCCAGCCTCAGCAATGGCGAGGTGCTAAGCAACTCAGTGAGACCCTGTCTCTACATAAAACACAAAATAGGGCTGGGGATGTGGCTCAGTGGTCGAGTACCCCTGAGTTCAATCCCCAGTACCAAAAAAAAAAAAAAAAAAAATGGAGAATGGTTAATTTTACAGTAAATATAGTAGGCTT